>JANRGW010010750.1:0-10607 GCA_024733675.1 Psilopsiagon aymara
ATCCTCTCCTACAGTGGGCCCAGGGTCTTCATTCTCACAGTCCCTGCATCTGCCTTCCAAGCCTTGGGTGGTGTGGTCAGAGCATTTGCCGGTAAAGACTGAAGCAAAGAAGTCATTAAGAACCTTGTCCTTCTCCAAATCCAGGGTAGCCAGTTCTCCCGATAGCTTCTGGAGAGGGCCCATATTGTCTCTAGTCTGTCTTTTATTTGCAATGTAGCTATTGAATCCCTTCCTGTTGTCCTTAACATCCCTAGCCAAGTTTAATTCTAAGAGGGGCTTAGGTTTCCTAACCTGGTCCCTTGCTTCCGGGACAACATCCCTGTATTCTTCCCAGGTCACCTGTCCTTGCTTCCACCTTTTATAAGCCTCTTTATTTCTTTGAATTTTCCTCAGCAGCTCCTTATCCATCCAGGGGAGTTCTCCTGGCCTTCTTTTTCTTTTCCTTGTTGCAAGTAAGTTTTTTTTAGGGAATCTATGTTGGGTTTTGCAATTGATACCCAGATTTTGTTCTTAACTATTGTACTGAAGCTGGGAACACAGGGCATAGGATGCTGTTGAGAAAAAGTTGGAGGAGACTGGGACCTGTTGGAAAAATTGTGGACAGACACATAGTCCCGAGTCCCCTGATGGAATGGTCTGTGTTTCAGGTGGGAGGTCTGACTGAAGAACCATTCCCAACTCAATCTGTATGTCTTTCAAAGATAACAAAGTCAGCTGAGAGGATTCTGGGACTTGAGTGTTCTCAAGACCCAAGCTGAAGCTGGGACATCTCTTTCCCTGCTAGCTTCCCTTCAGTTGCTCTCTGCTCTCTCTGTCGGACAAGCTTGCAGGTGTGTTCTGGTTGTGCCTTCTTGCCCAAAGTCTTCACATTACACATCTCAGCCAAGCCTCTCCTTACAGCTAAGGATGCCCAGTTTTAGTTGCTAGAAGACATTCTTGCTGTACCAAGTTCCGTTTGTCATACAACACACAAGAGATAAGTGCACAGGGAAGCATTATTTTTCTCTCAAGTAAGCTTGAGTAAAGCAGTGTGGGTTTAAAATGCTATCCAAGGTGGTGGTGCAGAGCTCAGTAGCCTTCTAGTCTCCCCAGGAAGGCTCTACCTTGTAGTCTTTGAATACTTTCAGCATCTGTCTCCATAGTATCCTTGACGTGCGAACAACACATCCTGCTTGCTGGTGCCTTTTGGCTTCTGCCCTGCAGCAGAAGCCTGTCTGTTGATCATTTGTGCAGTACCATCGTACAGAATACTTGTGCACCCCACTCACACAGTGTTTCTCTGGTGTTTTCCAGGATGATGGACATCGCAAAGGCCATGCGGTTGAAGGTCTCCAAGGCAAAGGGACTGCCAGAATTTGAAAATGATCAGAACCACAAGTTGGGCACCCTCTCTCTCCCCTTGCCTATGCAGAAGGCATCAGGGAACCAAAAGAAGCGCAAGAAAATGAACTAAAATGTCTGGGAGGGGTGAAACAGTTGTTTTCTCAACTGCTGTTCCACATCATGGGAGTGCTTTTGACTGTTGGATTTGGCTGTCCAGCATCAGCACATAACTCTGCTGAAATTCTCTCTCAAGGCTGGATTGCAACAGATGTTCACCTCATTAAACTGCTTATTTTTTTTCATTAATGTAGTAAAACAGTTTTCTTTTTTCCTGTCTCTGTGAGGGGAGAAAGATGTAGGTTGTGCTGGAGCAAGAAAACATGGTTTGAAACTGCAGGTCCTCTGCTGACTACTGAGGATTCTCAGTACTTAGGAGAGAGACTGCTGGGTTAATTTCTCTGTGTATTCAGTCTAGTCTTGGGCTGCAAGGCTCATTGCAAGTGCATACTAAGCAAGGTTGTAGGGATCTGGAGCTTGTGAAGAGCTGAGGATTACCTCCAAGAGAAAAAGCTTACGTGAAACAGGAACATGGGCTGTCCAGAGCAGTCTTTTCTTTGAGGTGTCTTTGCTCCAGATTGTAATTTGAGTTTAGTACATAATTCTGGGATTTAAGAGTAACTCATTGCACACCTTAATTATTCACTTCTCACAGCTCTGTCACTCACAGAAGTGACAGAAACATCCAGTTTTCTGAGTGAAGGAGAATGAATCCCATGGGAATTGTAGGCTGCAGATAGGAGTGTTTCTATCACAGAATTGCTGGTTTTGGAAGGGAACTCTGGTGGTCACCTTGTCCAATCCCCTTGTTCAGCCAAGGCCACCCACAGCTAGGCACTTCTGCTAAATGAATAGCTTAGCATTAAAGAACGTTCTTTAAAGGTTTTAGCAAGAGCAGTTTTAATACAATCTATAAAGGCACTAAACAGAGTTCAATGGCAGGGTTTACTCTATTATGTATTACATGGATGACCCATACAAAGGAAAATCGAGGTAAAATTGAGCTAAGGATGATTGATACAGGGACCAGGACCAAAGTCACAAAGAATAAGGAAAACTCTCCTGTTGAATTACCAGATTCGGAGTAGACCACCCTTCTTTCAAAAATCCTGACCCAACGTAGGTTCAGCAGGATCTAGTCTTGGTGTTGGATGTGGTCAGTGGTATTCATCTAAAGAGATACAAGTGTCATTTAGCTGCAGTTTATGGTTCTAAGGTGCATCATACAAAGTGAGTCAGTGGAATTTACTGTAATTGCTATAACAGTCTACTCCTGCGTACAGATACATAGAGACACATAAATGTATACCTGTTAAAAATTTCCATTGAATCAGTGAAATATTCAGTGTCTTGGCATGTCTTAACAGATGAGGGTTGAATTTCGAGGAGTGGGGGACTTCAGCCTAGGCCTCATCTTTTGGTAATGGTCCTGACAGTCCTCAGATTCCTGCATACTCCCAGAGACCAATGCTGGTTGCTGCCTGCTGCAGTCCAGGAGAGCTCAAAAGGCCTCACTTTGAACCACTGTTCATAGGGTAGCAAGAAAGTTGGCTTAGTCATTAATAAATCTTCATCCTGGCTGCAGCCCAGGTTGGTAATTACTAAAACTTTTTCAGAACCCCAGTAACAGTGGTACTGTTCCACTTGGGCTGCAAGTCAGGGAAAGAGTGTTCTAGGGCTGTCAGGGGATGACTGATTATCCCTGCTCTTGCTTCCCACCATAGTCAAGGTCCCTGGAGTGATCAGTGCATCCCTCCTTGGCCATGTATTTGTTCCTGGTATGGTCAAGGAATGATTCACCATCCAATTCGTCACAGAAGGGCCAAGAACTGATGGCAGTTTCTGGATTGTGGAGCAGCCCAGAGGGTGGGGGGTATAGGAAGGGGGATGCACCACCACAGGTGCCCAGAACCATATCCATATGACTTGGGAGTATCTCCAGTGATGAAAAATCCACAATCTCCCTGGGCAACTTGTGTCAGTGCTCAATCACTCTTTACAGTAAAGTAGTGTTTGCTGATGGTCAGAAGGAGCCTTCTGTGTTTCAGTGTGTGCCTGTGGCCTCTGATCCTGTCACTGGGCATCACTGGAAAGCCTTGTTTGTCTTCTTGGCATCTTTTGTTCAGTTATTTATAGACATGGGTGAGATCCCCCCAAACCTTCTTTACAGGCTGAGCAGTCCTAGTTTGCTCAGTCTTTTCCTCATAGGAGTGATGCTTCAGGCCCTCCAGCATCTTAGTTGCCCTTCATTGGACTCTCTCCAGTATGTCCCTGTCTCTCTTGTACCGAGAAGCCCAGAAAACGATATAGCACTTCAGGTGTGAGGGCTGAGCAGAGGGAAAGGGTCACCTCCCTTGACCTGCTGGAGATGGTCCTCCAAATACCACTCAGTACACCATTAGCCTGTCAGCAAGGATATATTTCTGGCTGATGTTCAACTTGGTGTCTGTCTCAACCTGATTGGAAGACATACGTGACTCAGACCTGATCAGAGTCAATATATTTGTCACCTGTTTGGAATTAGGGCACAAATGAGGCCAGATGCTGAAACAGTCTAACAAACTCAAGTGTTTCTTCCTGGAGAGATCAAAGCAGAGAGAGAAGAGCACAAGAGAGACATCAGACGACTTGCAAGCAGATAGTCACCACCTGTGGATTCAGCAACGTCTCATTGGTCCTCTTCACGCATGGTGTTGCTGGTGGTGGGAGCTCCCCTTCTGACTTTAGCCCTGCCCTTGATGTTCATGTTTCTACCCACAACTTGCATGTGGAGTGTAGAGATAATGATGGATGTGTCTTAGTGAACACATGCATAGTTCCAAAACTGGGGTTCTGTGAGGGTCCTCTGGGTGGTCATCACTCATACTATGGCTCCCCATCCTTTGAGTGAGCATTTTTCACAGACCTGTGAACAAGGGGGTCAGAACAATCCTGCCTATGCAGTATTGAAAGCAACATCCTTATTGTTTGCTTCATATGCAATAATTCTTGCAAAACTTCCCTCAGTTGAATGCAAATGGTATCTGAGACAAGTATCTGGTATCTGACACCACAAGTGGTGTTTGAGACAAGCTCAGTTTTCAGTGTTAATGAGAACCCTGAGGTGCCTTCATGACAAGCTGTCTTCCACCTGTGCAGCCCCCAGTGTGTTCTGGTGCATGAGGTTGCTCCTCCACAGGTAGAGGACTCTATGCTTCCCTATGCTGAATTTTGAAAGCCCCTGACTTATACAGACCTTGTTCCCAAGTCTTCAATAAAGTGGATTTGCTGAGGGAGCTGGTCTGGCTGAAAGCACCTTTTGTGGTGCTTTTTTTAAGTCTCACTGGGATCTGGTCTTCTGCATGTCAGAGCCAGCAGCTCTGACTTAGACCAGTATGAAACACTATTCTGAGATACATAATAAGTTTATCCTCTTTATCTAATTGTAGTTCATTGCTGCTGTGTTTTAGGTGGCTGGTATGGTGCATGAGGAGAGGAGCAGATGTGAATCACCCTAACAGTTCCATGGGTTTTTGGATGAAAAATTAAATGCTGCTGCAAAGCAGCTTCCGCATGCCAAAGTAAGCAGAGAAGTAGAAAGCAGAGGTGGTTGTCTAACCAACTTGAGCAAAAAGTGATGCTCTTTTCCATGATTTGGAACACCCTACATCAGAGAATGTTAATTGTCTCTCTTGGTATCACTGCTGTGTGCAGCAGAGCCTGTTCTGACTGTCTGAAAGCATCACCCCTGATTCACATGCTAACTTAGCCCAAATGGGAGAACAACTCATCTGCAATGTATCTCACTATTAAGTCATGCACCTTGGAAAGCAGCTGTTTGCCTTCCCTGTAACACAGCAGAGTTCTCTATGTGGAGAGAAGTGCCAAGGCAGGGACATGGCAGTGGGATGTGGAAGGGGATCAGATATCCGATCTTGGTGCAACATTGGGCAGCCCCCATTGAAGCAGGTAAGACAGGGCTGCAGGCAGGTCCCATGGAGGGGAACACTTGCCAAGGTGGGAACCATAGCAGGATGTAGGTAGGCTAGAGGGACTCAGAGCCCCCAGTAAAGCACACTCATCCCTGTCCGCATCACAGAGAGGGGAGTGTCAGTAGATGAGTAGATCCCTCGGAAACAGGAATGGGTGAAAGGAGAAATTCAGTGGCACCAGGGAAAGATACTTTGCTGGAAATGAAGAGAAGTCTACTAACAGACTTCTTAACTTTCTGGGGCCACATTACTCAAGAGCACATCCTGAACATTGAGAATGCAAGGTACACTGGTATCTCTCCAGAAGCTTGTGTGCAGGTTGGCCTGTGGAAGGCTGACTGGCGTGGAACCTCTCCCCATTGATCCTCTTCCACTGCCCAGTACTTTGCTAGCATATAGACAGCATTAGATCCTCTTGACAATGTGTTTGGCCACCAGGTGAAAGATTCCATGAAGTAGGCTGGACACAGGCACTTTCTCACACCAAAGAGCATGGAGCTCTGTAGGACAGAGGTTGCAGTCAGGTCTCAGCAATATTGGCATATTGTCTCACAGCTGGCTCCTGCACAGACAGCACGAGGACAGGCACAGCAGCAGGGAGGCACTCAGCTTTGGCCAGTGCTACCTTTCTGGAAATTATGTGCTCTGATTAACTTACAAGCAGACAAATGCAGTCTTAGAGCAAAGCAAAATGCAAGGTCTGTGCTGTGCAGGTCATGTATGTGCACTGGCTTCACAGAATGTTCAGGTGAAGAAGATAGCAAAGCTCTGTACTATGCCCTCAGCAGTCTGCTGGGTCAGGGTGGCTGTGAGCTGTTACCCACTGTGTCATGATGAGCACTCGAATTAAGGTGTTGCAGAAATACAGCAGCAGCAACCCACGCTGCTTCCATTATGCTCCACAAACTATCTACTGTAATATAAGATCATGAAACATTTTATGATTAATGCACACCAATGAAAATTAAGTATTGAGGGCTCACTGAATTCTCTCCACAAAAGAGAATAGTCTTCTGACTTTGTGTCTGAAAGTCCTAACAGTACTAACCAATCAGGCCCTTAAATATATTTAATACAAAATTGAAAGATTAATTGGGAAAGCAAATTTTATTTTTGCTTTCTTGGTGAAGATGAAGTCAGTATGAGCATTTGGATTTTTCCATAGTGATTGAGAGTGCAAATATTAACATTTGAAGACAGTATTTGAACTCTACTTCCAGAGCAACCTGTTGGAATACTTACTCCATATATTGCAATTAACTGCTTGCTTATATTCTGCAATGTGAAGTGAGTTAAATTACAAGTATTTTGTGAGCAATTTTCTGCATGCCGGCTTGACAGCATGTAGATACTCTATGGGACATTTTGCTGCCCCAAAGTGAAAGAAAGCACTGAACGAAGATGTAAAATCAATAAATCTATTGTAAAAATCCAAACTCCCACCTTTTTTTTTTTTTTTTTAGGTTTTTGTTTGGGTTTTTTTGGTTTTTAAGGTCTGGATGATCAGATTCAGGAGCCTCTGGAAAGTGCGTGAACAAAGTCACATCCCAGCATTCAGACCACTACAGGCAGCCTCATGCATTACAGAGTCCGCACCTTATTTTCGAGGTTCTCAGCATTGGCCTAGACATATGATGAGCCTACTCTACCTTGTGTATGCCAGTAACCACCACTGTGAATAGTCTCATCCTCCACACCTATTGCAATTGTGCTATTTATTTCCTTACAGGCATTTTCAGAATAGTACTGAACATTTCCAGGTGCTTCTGCAGACATTCCAACCTTCTGAAAACTTCCAGTTTAAATACTCCACCATCATCTTTCTGTTTGTGCCAGCAGCCTGGCTCTGTCCTGACTCATGTACAGCCCACCCTTCGTATCCCAGTTCCCCTATCTCTGAAGGTTCCCCAAGGTGATGCTCTCCCCCCACAACAAAGCTGTGGGTACATGCCTTTGTACATGAGGCAGTACTGCAGAGACAGCCACACAGAGTCTGGAGCTTCAGGTTCCTATCCTGCAATTTGAATATGGGTTCTTGCATCCTTCCCACATTCCCATTCTTCCTATGAACCTGTGCATTCACTGCTCTCCTGCCACTTACCCAGTGACTCAAACAGGCATGATGTCTATTAGCCTCTCTCCTGCTACCACTACTGGATTCTTCTACTGCTTGAGCTTGTTCCACTCCAGAATGATCCACCAAGCAAACCAGCCCCATGATGAGCTGGAGGGTGGGTCTCAGGTAGGAGCTACAATCCTGCTTTCCCTGAAGTTTGTCCCTGCCAGATCATCACCATGGAAGGGAGTGCCCTGCCATGTCCTAGTGGGTCTCATCTTCCCATTTCCCTAAGCCTACTTCAGCTCAACCATGCTCAGCTCAACAGAACCCTGTGTTCAGCTCTCCCTTGTGCTGTGTACATTTTTGCCTATGCTGGCCAGGGAATGGCAATCAACAATTTGTGCTTCAGCTGCACTTGCGCTAGGCCAGCTTTGACTCCATCCTGAGGCAAAACAGGTCTGACCAACTCAAAAGCCATACTGTACCAAAATGAAACCTTTTAGCGGTAAAAGATTTCCGATGGTGGTGCTGGTGGTGGTGGTGGTGGTGGTGGTTCAGGATGACTCCAGACTGCACATTTTTATAGCTAGGGACGGAGATTTGCCGACTTACAATGTTGTTGCTCACCTCTGGCTTTAAACCTACTCCTGAGCATAGGAAAACTCCCAGGGCTTTGGCACAGGCTGTGTGCTTGCCAAGTGCCCAATCCTGCCCGACGAGTCAGATTACATTCCATGGTCTTGCAGTGCAGTGAGCCTCTTCAGAAACAGTTGCCTCACAAACCACTCTGGGAACTTCACTTAGTGTAGAAAGCAACCCAGTTATTTAAATGCTTTTAAAACACAGCATTTTATTTGTGTCAGCTTTCCCAAGATTATAGTAAAGAGTCAGATAGTACTTCTCCTTAAAAAATAGATAATCATAAAAAAAGATTGAATGGATTGGATGTTCTTATATCATTGGTCTGCAGAGAAGTAGCAGGCTGTGCAACACAGCTATACCACCTTGTCTCAGGAGAAATTTGCATGGACAGCTTGTTACATGAGTGAGACAGAGAATATCTCGCTGGAAAAAACTGCAAGTCTCAAGAGGGGGGATAACAAGGCAGGAACTGCAAGCTGGTCACATAAACTATGGTGTGTGAGCCCCCCTCTCCAAAGTAAGAACCCTGAAGTCCAGGGGCTAGTGGGGGTCCCGTGATTGTGGCAGCCTCCATCCACTCATCCTCTCCCCAGCACCTCACAGACCCAGGGGTAACTGCCACCAGCAGAGGGTGCAGAGGAAGAGCACCCCGGGGTTGCACAAGGCTTGTTACACGGTGCCTATGTAGGAACCACATGCGGGGCAACACAGGCTTTGACACAATTTGAGGAGAAAAGATTTGGGAAAACAGAGGGATAAGGTGATTAAAAAAGCCACCCACTGTGTGTAAACAGGTGGATGGTGACCAAGGACAGATAACGGAATGGTTTGGCCTGGAAGGGACCTTAAAGCCCATCCAGTTCCAGCCCCCTGCCACAAGCAGGGACACCTTCCACTAGACCAGGTTGCTCCAAGCCCCATCCAACCTGGCCTTGAACACTGCCAGGGATGGGGCAGCCACAGCTTCTCTGGGCACCCTGTGCCAGGGCCTCACCACTCTCACAGGGAAGAGCTTCTGCCTAAGACCGCATCTCAGTGTCCCCTCTGTCAGGGTAAAAGCCATTCCCCCTTGTCCTGTTCCTACAGACACTTACCAGCATAGATGCTGGTCTGGCCATGCCCATGAGCACATCCTGTCTGCTCATGAATTGCTCTTTCTAACTTTTCCCGGGATGAGATCTCTCCCTTTGGTGTGGGTGCCAGCACCACTGGTGCGTGTGGATCTGCGTGGGCATCAAGTGGTTTGGGAGCCCAAACACTCTCTGTCTGTTGGGGGGTGGGGAAGGGAGCTAGAGCCTCCTGGTGTCAGAAACTGTGGAGGATGAGACCCAGGGGCAGGTACTGGCCAGATAGCATCCAAGTCCAGTTGCTGGAAGGATCTTACTGAATGGATGTATGTCTGTGCCTTTTTCTGTCTGCATTTCTTTGTGTGCCCCATCTGGCTCAGAATCAGCACAGACAATAAAAAAACAAGACCACAAAAGACATGCTGTTAGTCTCAGAGTCTCCTGGCACAAGTGCAGATAGTCTCCAACAAAATATCTTCAAGGTAAGTGATTCCCAAATAAATAATGCCACAGATCCATGGCAAAAGAGGTTTGTCTGGAGCTCAGGCTGGGGAGGCCTGGCCTGGTACGCTGCTGGCCCTGCCAAGAATGCATTTCATCTAAGAACTGCTGGCTTGCAAATTACCCCAGCAGTGATCTCAGTGGGCAAAGAGGAAGACATTAATGTCTGTTTTCCCAGCTACTATTTTTATTTAATGAGGTGCCAATGAAATTGCAAAATCCTTCATGAAAAGGGAGTACATCCCAATAAGGGTCCTCATCCTTCCCAGGAGCAGCTCTGGAGAAAAGAAAGATGGAGAGACCAGTGAAGAAACCCCCTTACCTGGTCAAAGAATGGTGCAGAAGGTGCTCCCCTGGTTGTGGCAGCCTCCATCCACTCTGGTAGTTGAGCTGGAAACCCTCTGACCTCCAGCTGCTGTGCAGGACCCCAGGGCACCTCCTTTGATGCAAGGCTGTGCTGGAGAGTTGATCAGCATGCACTCTGTATCAAACCTGGGAAAAGGAGAGGCACCCCTTATGGTCATGAGCAGGTAAGTCCTTGCAGAGCATCCTTAAACTCTCCCTTGAGGTTTACCCTTCGAGGAGGAAAGAGGTAGAGCACTGCTGGCAGGCACGCAATGACTCAGCACACAATGTCTGTTCCAATAACCAAGTGGGACAGAAGTGATTGGAGAATTGACACAGAAGGTCTTGCTTTACTGCAAAATCTACTTTCCATGATTTCACAGCCAACACTTCTAGGGGATTAGACAAGAGCCTGCAGAAGGAAAGTCAATGCTGGGACCTCCCAATGATTGCTTAAAGAAGGCCATATTTGAAAACCTCATGGAGGAATCATGGGATTAACGGCACTGAGAGTCCCTAGTAGAGTCTTAGCTGAGAGTCCTGTGAGATATGAAAATGTGATCCCTGTCAATTAAAATACAAATATGGAATTAAGTGACTTATTCCTTGTATGACCGAAATCTGTGGTATATATGTATGCCT
>JANRGW010010753.1:0-51642 GCA_024733675.1 Psilopsiagon aymara
CCTCCCCAGCATCCCTATAGGGCCCCTTCAGATACTGGAAGGCTGCTATGAGGTCTCCACGCAGCCTTCTCTTCTCCGGACTGAACAGCCAAACTTTCTCATTCTATCTTCATACTGGAGGTGCTCCAGTCCCATGACCATCCTCATGGCCCTCCTCTGGACTTGTTCCAACAGTTCCATGTCCTTTTTATGTTGAGGACACCAGGACTGCACACAATACTCCAAGTGAGGTCTCATGAGAGCAGAGTAGAGGGGCAGGATCACCTCCCTTGACCTTCTGGTCATGCTCCTTTTGATGCAGCCCAGAATACAGTTGGCTTTCTGGGCTGCGAGTGCACACTGCTGTCTCATGCTCATTTTCTCATCAGTCAACACCCCTAAGTCCTTCTCCACAGAGCTCCTCTGAATCCCTCCTTCTCTGCCAAGCATTTCTTCTTTTTTTTTTTTTTTTTTTTTTTTTTGGTTAGGGAGTGTGTGCGCGTCAAAATTTCACTCCTATCTAGCATCAAAACCCAAGAAACATTTTTCTTTCTCCCTTGCACTGTCCATAGTTTCACTGATATTGATTAGTAAGAATCCTTATGGCAACGTCATAATGGTACAGGACAATGTTATAAGGATACAAAGGAAGCAGAACTCTAGCTTTATTGTCTAGACTAGAAAATAACTGAATTTCCTGGTTTTGTATAATTGGATATCAGTGACAGAGGCTGCCTTTAACTGGCTCTAGTATGAAAAGAGAGAAATAGGGAGAATGATATTATGAAGGCAGAGGAGAAAAATCAAAATATAGCTGAACTTAATATAAACAGACTGCAGTTCAGAGCAATTCCCCAGAGAGAGGTGCTGGGGGACGGATGTCTAAATTTTGCTGATCAGAATGAGGAAATGAAGGAAATTGGCACGCAGGGCAAAATATTTTTAAGCAGAGCAGATCTAAACCCAGAACTCTTTCCATTAAATTCATCAATCTGAGGGCAAAAAGACAATTTCTGACACCCTGTTCACCTTATATGCCCAGTTAATATAAAGTAAGTGGTACCATTTGTCCTGGGTTCAGCAGTAGCAGACATTTTTCTCCTTCTTGGTAGCTGGTGCAGTGCTGTGTTTTTGACTTTCAGCCTGGGAACAGCGCTGATAACACCGATATTTTCAGTTGCTGCTCAGTAATGTTTACTTCTGAGGCTCATGCTCTGCCAGGGAGGAGGGGAAGCCAGGAGGAAACAAAGACACCTGGCCCAAACTAGCCAAAGTGGTATTCCATATCACAGCATGTCATGCCCAGGATGTAAAAAATGGGGGCAGGAACCAGGAAGGGTTCCATCACTGCTCAGTCAGGCTGGGTATCAGTTGGCAGGTGGTGGGCAGTTGTATTCTTTTCCCTTGTTATTTCTCCTACCATTATTATTATTGGTGGTAGCAGCAGTGGTTTGTGTTATACCTCAGTTACTGAACTGTTCTTATCTCAACCCGTGGGAGTTGCATTCTTTCGATTCTCCACCCCATCCCTCCAGGAGTGAGGTGGTGAAGGTGGGGGAGTGAGTGAATGGCTGCATGGTTCTGAGTTACCACCTGGGCTTAAACCATGACACTATTAAAAATTTATTTCACTATTTTATTCTGAACATATTCCTTCTTTCATCTTTGTATTTAATTTTCCAATTGAAAGCTTTAACATGCTTTTTCACTTGGCATTAAGCTTCCATTTCTTCCCTACAGAGCTATGGCAGCTCCTTATGTGAGGAGCAGATATGTTCAAGTTGGTATACATTTTTAAATTGGAATACAGTATGCAATGCTCTTAGCACATGCTTTCCTTGACACTTTGTTCTTGCATGTTAATCAGAAAGTTCCCCGGGGCCATTTTTGCCATTGAGTACTGAAAAGTTTATTGCTACAAGGACAAAAAAATGCAAATTATTAAATTACAGACAACATACAACACAGTGTCACGAAATAATGATCACAACTGCTGGGGGGAAACTGTCAAAACAAAATTTAGTGAACATTTCAATACAGTTTAAGCATCAAACTGCACAGAATTGTAGAATAATAGAATAGTTAGGGTTGGAAAGGACCTTAAGGTTTGTGCAACTTATTTATCAAAAAGATACCTTAGAATGGAAAACATTCTTTGGAAACAAAGAGAAAGTAAACAGTTTCCACTAAATACTGACCATCCTTCATCAGATTTCCCTCTCTTTTAGATTCTTTTTTTATATCCTTTGAAGCAGCAATTGAAAAAAACCCTTAAATCTTTCTGGAATACAGTACCTAAAATTTCAATATACCTGTGTTTTCCCACACAAAAAGATGTTCAAATTCACTTGCTACCATAATTGAGTTACATCATGCTTCAGAAAGTGCTGTGATCACTTCAGTAACTATTTTATTTTAGAAGCACTGAAACAGAATCTCTATTGTACAAAAATTTGGGTTTCACTTTCATGCAGAGTACCCAACAGAAAGATAGAAAATTAGCATATTAACAAATTATCTACTTTGCTGAATGATTGCACAAAATTCTAGAGAATCAAGTTCCATTCAACAATTCAGTATCAATTTGGTGATAAATCGTGATATACTATAATTTTTTTTTTATCAAATTTTGATTTATGCCTAGCTACATATGAGAAGAAATATTATTCTTGGTGCTAGAAATATATAGGAACAAGGTGTCATGGTTTAAGCCCAGCTGGTAACTCAGAAGAGTGCAGCCATTTGCTCACACACATATTCTTTCCCTGCCTCTCTGGGCAGAATGGGGAGGAGAATCAAAAGAATGTAAACCCCATGGGTTGAGATAAGAACAGTCCAATAACTAAAGTATAATACAAAACTGCTACTAATAATAAGGGAAATAACAAAGGGTGGGCATATTAAACTAAAAAAGGAAAGGAAAAAAAAAACCCCAAAACAAATCAAACACCAATAAACACAACTGTCACTACTTGCTGTCTGATACCCAGCTTGATCTGAGCAGCAACCTGGGCCTTCTGGGTGACTCCCCCCAGTTTCTATACTGGCCAAGGTGTGCTGTGGTATGAAATACCCTTTTGGCTAGTTTGGGTCATGCACCCTGTCTCTGCTTCCTCCCAGCTTCTTGTGCCCCTCCTCACAGCAAAGCATGAGACTGAAAAGTCCTTGATCAGGGTAAGCGCTACTGAGCAACAACTGAAAAATTCAGTGTGTTATCAGCATTATTTTCTGGCTAAAGTCAAAACCACAGCACTTTGCCAGGTACTAAGAAGGACAAAAACAACTGTTACAGCTGAAACCAGGACATAAGGTTTAGATCTGCAAATTGTATAGGAATAATTTGAGACATAACTTTGTTAAAGAAAAAATAAAACCACATACGTTTGCAATACTGATTGCAAAAGATATGCTCTTGTGGAAAATTCTAGCCATCTGGAATGGTGCTAAAAGAACTCTTCACTAGGTTAGTGTTTTGTTTTGTTGATAGCCAGAGCACTTGTTTTCTATCTCTGGCATTTATTGTTCTTTGCAAATTATTTTCCTCAGCCACTATAACACTGTTATAGGAACACATGTTAACCCTACTTAAAATATATTCCCACTTGTGACTGGAAAACTTCAACAACAAAACTGAATAAATTAATCATTGCAAATTTCTCTAAGTCATTAGGATGGCACTTATTCTCATTTGCCAGGCTTCAGCTGTCAGTTAGAAAGACAGCAAGCAAAATTTAGCATAAAGAAAACAACTTTAAATGTTTATCTTTGGCTTAATAATTATCTTCAGGCTGGATGACAAACTGTTAAAATGGTAAGAGGGCTAAGCTAATTGTATTTACTTAATTATAAAAAAACACACAAGAGAAATAGATACTCTTAAATATATGTAATATGCATTTACACTCACTATTGAATATTTTCTGTGCAATAATAACCTATTAGGGAAAAAAATTCCTCCTAAAGTTGATAAATTATATCAAAACCAAATGGTGATATACAGGACACATACCAAGTCATTTAATATAGATCTGTGACTCAACACCTGAGACCAAATTGCAAACTGTTGCACACTAGTGGAAAACATATAGATGGTGCCAACAGAATCAAGGGAATGACTTCCACTAATATGTGCCCAGTGGTATGAACAGAAGGTTCATTCTGAACAGAGGTTGACCATGACATTTGTTCAAGGCTTGATTAGAGAGTATATGTTGAGATGATAACCCATGTGCTCTCTGAAAGTGAATTTTGATCTAACAAAGCTTGATAAAACACCAAGAAAAGTTCAGGATCTCAAGCCAAAGAACAAATGGATGTATGTCCATTCTTTCTCTTCTGCACATAGTGCACAAACTATACTGCTCCATTTTTTAAATTCAAGCATGTGCATGAATGTTTATTTTTGGTTGCTTTGCTTTCACAAAATGACACAACTTCAATGGCAGCACACCATTAATCCCATTAGAACCAAATGAATATCAGCAAAACTCAGGTTAAATGTTTTCATGCATCCTTTGGGACTAAGCAGACAGTATCTCTAATACAGTCGGCTACCAGGAAAGGAAAAATGTAAATTAGGAGCCAGTTATCTACAGATTTGGCACAACATGAGTTACAAGGTAAGTAATTTTTTCCACCCCTCCTGCTGCCTTCATCGCTCTATTATGTAATGAATTCCGATCTCAATTTTTACTGCAAATTTTATTTTAGTGCAATAAATCAGACTTGTAGTTTGATTACAATAATTGTGTGGCTTCAACCACAATAAATCATTCCACACCTAAAAGAATTCATGAAACCTGGTGTGGATTTCTTCTAAATGTATGAGTCTAGGACATGGGCATCCTCACTCTGGGATTCACACTAGCATCACACTAGTGACATAACCAGCTCATATACAATTGATTGCTTCAACAGTTCAAAATAACACACGTAGGCCATAAAAATTTCTTATAGACTATCATTTTTAAAAGTTTTAATTTTCCTTTTTTTAAAATTTATAAAGTAATTTTAGCAAAATTCAGATTAGAAAATAACTGACAGCTCACCTGATATGGAACAAATTTGAGTTAGCACATTATTTCTGCAATATAAAACACCAGATCCATTTTGGTCCCTATTTACATTACTATTTCTATTAGTATCAATAGAAAATGCATCTAACCCTGTTTCTGTCAAATGGGGCAGTCAAGTGAAATAGCGACTTTCTTTGTCACTAAAGGTATCACCATTTGATTTCAAACTGGTGTCTGAATTTGAGGTAGTCTTTCTAGATTTCAAAAGATCTATTCTCAATGTACTTGTAACAAAGCAGAAGTCAACAAAACAAGCAAATAAATTTTAAAGTATTCTTGTGGGAGTTTAATAGTTCTTAAAAAGAAAAACCCCGCTGATACAAGGTACTTTCTAGCGTGAGTTCAAGGAGCTGAAAAAAAAAGTGGCTCTGTAAACAGTCTGTAATTCCTCAGTAGAGAACATTCTTGAGGCCACAGTATTTTCCCCTCATTATTAATGTGTCCAAATCTTATTCGTATTAGCAAAATACTGTTCAGATAAATATTGACTCTGTTTATTATGAGACTAGTTGTCTGGCCTGATGTAACAAATATTATACAGTACTATTTGACATACCTTATTTTTTTTCATGACATCCAAAACGGCTTTTACAGATTTCCATCTTTCCAGATTGAATATTGACCATGCAGCCACACAACTGAAACCTTGGACATTTGACAATGCAGCATATTCTAGTCCTTGAGCAAAATTGATGTGGCTGTACCTCCATGAAAGAAAAATAGCTCTAACAGTAAGGACTAAGGAAGAAAGTAACCTGCCCATATCCACCAGATAGAGGACAGAGTTTTAAGTCACTGGCATGAATTATCTGTCTGGAAATTGTACACTGTTTGGTTCATCCCAAGTAAATGCATATCACCACCAGACTGCTAGTTATCTGATTTTCTATCATCTTGGTCTATTTTGAACCACAAGTTCCAACCTGAAGTGAAGCACTTACTTAAATAAGAAAATAAAACTTTCCTCCTCTTACTGTTTTGATGTCATTAATTTGGATGTTTCCTGTGCAAAGACATAAGAATGCACATTTTCTGTCAAAGTTGTAGGGTAAATCAGTTGCAGAACAGTTTCACCAACTTTTAAAAACTAAAACCATGAATGTAAACTAAATTATTTTACCTTGGAAAACAGCTATGACCTCAATGATTAAGGAACCAAATTCTAGCTAGATTCCCCATAAATCAATGCCAGTGCAATTATCTCAATTCTTGTATGCTATTTCAAAATTGTTAAAGCTCTGTCCCAAGATTTTGTAAGTTAATGGAAGTTATCATTGCAAGAGGAGCATACTAGAGATTTACATAACTGGCTTGGACAAAAGTCTCTCTTACTCAAAGCTGAGATAGTCAACAGTCCGTCTCCTGTTAAAAATGAATTTTTGGTCCTTAAAAATCAACAGCAAAAGTTTTATTTAAATTAAGCAATTGAGGATTTGGAATTTTTGTGTGAAGGCGATACATGCTCCTGAGCTTCCTTGTCTGGACACAAACTCCTTTTGACATTTCAGCATAGTGGCTACACAGCATTTTAAAATATTTTTGCCTTCCTCAACTTGTTTCATTTTAGCTCGAAAGTTGCTTGTAAACAAAAGTAGGCTGAAGGATGAGTTTTCTGTGTCAGAAAGGACTACCCTAATCAAGCTGCACTACCCTAATCAAGCTAAGGCAGCTAAAAGAAAGATTACCCTCGGTTTTTAATCAAACTTCCACTGCCTGTGGCTGGTCACTGTCCCTGGCTTGGCTCACTGGTGGCCGTGGTACAGAGCTAGTCAGTGTCAAAGGACAGAGCTCCAGGCCTTGCTGCACTACCCCTGGAACTGCTGTACGCTGGCACATCCTTCTGCTTACTTCCGTACCTCTCATTGTGGCCTACACCACACATTTCAGGCTACAGATACATGATAATATAAGAAAATAATTTGTTCATGTAGTTTTGTTTTCATTCAGTAGTTTAATGCTGTAGGATTTATTTCACGAGTGGTTACAATTACTTTTTAATGCCACAGGTATGAACAACTCCAATCACTTCTTCCAGTTACATCTGTTAGGAGCAAATTACATTACCTGTCCTAGTCCCTATCCATCTAACATTATTATTTACTTCAGAATGTGTTCAGGATTCATTATACTTGACTAGCCTCAATAACTTAATATCAACTATAAATTTTGCTTCTCTGAAGTCCTTTCTAGCCTTTTTACATGCCATATAATTATCTGTAGGAAATTTGACATGGAAAATATCATAACAAATATTAGCCTTTGGGCAAACAAAAGGTTTGATTTACACTCACATTATCTGGCTTCTGCTCTTTGTTCCTAATTTTTAATCATTACCATTAATTTACTTCTCACTCTTTGACAATCTTCCCTGAATAGTTTCATGTGAAGAATTAGCACTGAAACTGTTAGGATTTTTTTTTTTAAGACAAACACATAATTATACCAATAGATTTTTAAGGAGTGTATCTATGTCTAAAAGGAAAATGCAAACCACATCTGTTATGCTTTAAAGAAAGGTACTGTTATCTTTTCCCCTGAATTAGCTGAAGACTCTTGCTATCACGAGGCACCAGATGAAAGGCTCTTGTATGAGAAAGTCCTGGGCCAGTTCAAGATTTCTTGTTTGAAAAATGGAACAACAAAGTTTACTTGAAGCAAATGTCTTTCAGGATGTGATAGATGCATTGGGGAGACAGGGTGCTTGTTTATCTCTCCTCTGGGTGTTCCGTGGCAAATACCGGAAAAGCCACTCATGTCTCCCTGGCTGCAGGACTTGGTCACACAGACATGTATATGGTCAAAACAGCAGGATCCCTGCCCTGTTGTGCTGTAGTGCATGAGCAGCTTGGCAGGCACTCCTCAACTTGCTATATACCACATGTTTTGCTGCTTTTATATTTCCTTTCCCCCTTTTCTAAGTCCTTTCTATGTACTGTACTCACCCCCAGAACTCTTTTCCTTTTGCCTGATTTGACTTACTAACTCCGTATTTGCAAGGTGGTTGCCTCAACAATTTATATCTTAGTCAGCAATTCTGTCAAGCTACATCTCCCCTTTGTTATATAACTAATTATCTTACCTTACCTTACTATTATATTAATCTTATCTTATCTTAGTTAAGTATACCAATTTTAACACATCAGTTAAGTCCTCTCTAGTACTTTTACCCTTCTTAAGAATTTCATTTATCTTCTTCTACTCTGTCTCAAGAGTTTTGATTTGTCAACTGTGCCATAGCATTCCAAAGTACTTTATATGCCTGAATATCTTCTACTCAAGTTCTTGTAACAGAACTACAAGTTTTGCACATCACTTGGATAGATATTATTCATACAATGCTCCTGAAGTTATCTTTTGAAACTTGCCATTTAACCACACGATATTTTTATTCTTTCTTCAGTTTTGATCAAATATCTATACCTTCTCTGACAGATGATAGGATTAACCTTCCCAAATCTAAGGATTTCTAGTTTTATTCTTTTCCCTTTGAAGCCTATTTATTAAGGGTCTTCTGGAGGTTTAAAGTGTTAAGTTAGATATAGCCTGTTAAGGTTAGATTTACTTACCCATTTTTATTGTTGGTTTTGCACACACACACACAGAGTTTATCCCCCAGGGTGCTAAATTTAATTATGTTGTGGTAGGCTCAACTGCTACAGCCTATTGGTGCTGGAAATTCCATGGGTATTTCCTTAAATTGTTGTATAAATCAGGCAGTTGTTTTCTTCCTACATCACTTGCTAAGAAAACAGTGGACGCTCTTACTCTAATCTGAGCTTCCTATGAATTATAATGAAGTGATATTAGAAGTATCTATTTTCTAAATAGTTTTTACAAGTTACGTTTCCATATCAGCCTGTGTTCCCAACATACAAAGCTAGGAGCTTAAGTGATGTCCAGTGCAGGATTTCTATACAGGTTTGAAGTTTATCATCCTGCTTCTCCTGTTACTTTTTCCACTTTCAATTGTACCAGAGGATAAAGGGGAGACAGTTTTAAACTGAAACTGAAAAAAGGTAGGTTTAGATTGAAAATAGCAAATCATTTTTTTTCCATTATGGGGGTGGCAATATACTGATCAGGTTAACCAGAGAAGCTGTGGATGCCCCTTCATTGGATGTGTTTAAGGTCATGTTGGATAGGGCTTTGAGAAAATCAGTCCAGTAAAAGATGTCTTTTCCAATAGCAAGGAGGTTAAACTGGATGATCTAGAAAGGTCCTTTCCAACCCAAACCATTCTATGATCAAGAAAGAAAGATCCTATATTGTCTGGGTCTCTGGAAATGACAGATAAGATTATTCTGGGAGGCAAAGCATTCTCATGCCGTACATGAGAAGTCCTTTGGTCAGCTTCCTCCTCAGATGTCCTTCAACAAAATTCAGCATGTAGTGCAAGCAATATGAAGTAAGAAGACACCCAGACAAGATCCTGTGTGCTCAATGGTTTCAAAACACTGGAAACTACATGATCCACAGTATGCAAGGGAAATACTTGAGAGGGAAAAATTGACACATAATGCTCCAGACCCAAGGATTTAAGTCATGCATATTTCCAATTACACTGGGAAAAAGGCAAACTTTGAATCACCTAGTTTTGATTACACCTGTTGCGTATCATCTGAAGTGATAAAAGCCTACTTTTGTTTACAGACACCTTGAGCCAAGAAATTGTGTATTTCAGGTATTATCCTCTTCTATTCTGCTCTCCTGAGGCCCCACCTGGAGTACTGTCATGTAGCTCCAGGAGCCCCAGCAAAAGAGGGACATAGGACTGCTTGAGGAAGCCCAGAGGAGGGCCACAAAGATGATCAGATGTCTGGAGCGCATCTACGAACAGAGAATGAGTGAGTTGGGCTTGCTCAGCCTAGAGAAGAGATAGCCCTGGGGAGGCGTTATTACAGCCTTCAAGTACATAAACAGGGCCTACAAGAAATCTGGAGAGGGACTATTTTGGAAGAAAAAGAAGTGATAGGACAAAGGAGAATGGCTTTAAACTGAAAGAGGGGAGATTTAGATTAGATATAAGGAAGCTCTTTACCATGAGGGTGGTGAGACACTGGAACAGGTTGCCCCAAGAAGCTGTTGCTCCCCCAACCCTGGAGGTGTTCAAGACCAGATTGGCTGGGGCTTTGAGCAACCTGGTTTATTGTGAGGCATCTCTCCCCACGGTATGGGGGTTGGAACCTCATGATCTGTAAGGTGCCTTCCAACCCAAACCATTCTATGATTCTATGATCTCCAACATCATCCAACAATATATATACATACAGAAATACCTACACACTTACTGTGAATTTTTTTCACACAAATACCTGCAGATATCACAGAATTTGATTTTCATTACAAAAAGAAGTTCTTTGGACTATTTTACTGTGGCTGCACTAAGGGAGTACTTCAGAGCCTATTTGAAAATAACAGGGGTCACAGTTCATTAACAAAGATCAGCCCCGTGAGATTATTATATTTTTTGCTCTGCAGCCTAACAAGACATACATGAAACTTAGATTCTCTTTCATAATGAAACAACAAAGTTGTGTTATTGCCGCTCAGAGGGAACACTTTCAATGTGACCAAACTGCTAATTCCACTATAACTGTCCAAAGTGCCTTGAGGGCCCCTATTAAAAATAAAAAATAAATTGCTTCCTCCACTGTAAAAATCCCTAAATATACAAGGTCTTGAGGGCAGCATTTTGAAGGAGAAATATTTAAATGTTAGAAGCAAAATTTGCTTAGTAGGAGACTTAGGATTTTCATTTAGTTACAACAGAGCTGCATGTGCCTGTCTCAAATTATGATAATATGCAGTCGAAGTTAAAACTGAATATCATAAAACATAATGCCTATACTACATCAAAACAGAAAACATAGACACAATCCATTTAGAAACTGTCTTATTTATTAGAGCTTGTGATAATCCCAATTGCCAAAGGAGAAGAGAGGACATTTTTTATGGAAAGAATTGATCCTTTCTCTTCCACAGTGCATCTAAATCATCAGATAAGAAGAATCATTCCTTGAAAGTTTAAACAATAAATTAAAGTTGGGTTATATTTCTTGTTTTTTTTTAACTGAAAGCTGAATAACTGCAAAACCTGCTAATGTACATTTTACTGCTGTCAGCTGACATAGTTACTTATCTAATTAACAGGCAACTTAGTGCAGAACCACTGTGGGCCAGACTGCTTTGATTCAAAGTGAATGCAATTTTAAAGTACTCCCAAGTAATTAATTTAACATGTACAATCTTTGTGCTTAAAAAAAAAATAAAATTGCAGAATTGGGCTTTTAAATTAATGTTCTTCTCTAAGGCTAAGTTAATGTGTATAAAGTATGTAGTATTTATATATTAAAATGACATACGGATGATAAACATCTTAAGTATCTGTGAAGAAAGTACTAAATAAAGGGCACATTTTAAACATGGAACAGTTATTAGACTCATGAACTATGTAGACCTGAGCACACAGAAATATTCAGCCCTCCTTCCTATTAGCAGCATCTACTGTGCAGTAATATTATAGTAGCACTTACTATTTCTGACAAAGACCTATTGTACTATGCATTTAAATACAGATTTGAAGAGACAGCACTCATTCCAAAACAGTCTCACATTTGTAGACAAGGTTGAAAAGTTACTATCCAGTGAACCAGAGTTCCTAAGTGCCAGCTCAGTCCTCCAGCCAAAATACTCTATATTTTTTCCTGTCTGGCTACTGTAATTATGAAATTGTTACTCTCCAATATGTTCTCTTCAAAAACAAAAGGAAATATGATTGATACCAAGATAAAAGGGAAGAGGAAAATACAAACCATACCAGACTATAGCCTTGGCTGCTATAGGCAGTCCTAGTTCCCAGCATACTGAAGATGTCATAAATTCAGAGAAAATGAAGAAATATCTTTTTACTTGACAAAGATTTCTACAATCAACTATTTTTGGTCCTCTTGACTGCTTTTCTTCCACTATTTCATCATACAGTAAAAAACATTATGCCGGATTTGTGACAATTTTCGTGACTGCAATATCACACACAGGATTACAACTTAACCAAAGGATCAAGCAGAAAATGAGGTGTGAGGATAGGCTGTGAGCTTTTCTGCGGGATTAAAGCACAAATCTTCAACAGAAGTGAGCAGAACATAGACATTGGAACCAAGGACATTTCTTTTATTATAACTAACTGTTCTCATTCAAACTTGCTCTGCTATGACAGCTCATTTGATCACCACGACAGGTAAGCACACAGAGTTAGAAATACAACAGACAGCTTAACTACACCAATGGGTAAGATGGATTTTTCTTGCTACAGTTTTTTGGTGTTTGGCCTATGTGAAAAAGGGCAGCTCTTGCTCTGCAGAACAGCGAGACATGTTGACCTGCTAGTTCTTACTTTACCTTGATATCAATGTATAGGTGGGATCTTCAAGCACTTGCCACCTTGTAATTCACCGCAGATTAAAACTTGGGTTTTAACATTTGATGACTAATAAAGAAGCCTTAATAAGATTCCTGGCTTTCTGTATCATTTCTGAAACAGTAAAAGTCCCAGAGATGTAGCTATTTACAGCTATTATTATGACTGGAAAAAGGGAAGTATAACCCCCATTTTCAAGAAGAGGAAAATGGATGACCCAGGGAACTACAGATCAGTCAGCCTCACCTCTGTGCCTGGCAAAATTTTAGAGCAGATTCTCCTGGAAGACATGCTAAGGCACATGAAAAAGAGCATGGTGCCTGGTGACAGCCCGCATGGATTCGCTAAGGGGAAATCCTGCCTGTCCAATGAGGTGGCCTTCTACGATGGGGTTACGGAACTGATGGACAGGGGTAGAGCAATTGATGACATCTACCGAGACATGTGCAAAATGTTCAACACTGTTCTGCATGACATCCTTGTCTCTAAACTTGAGAGACATCAGTTTGATAGGTGGACCACTCGGTGGATAAAGAACTGGCTGGCTGGCCTTATGAAAAGAGTTGTGGTCAATGGCTCAATGTGCAGCTGGAGACCAGTAACAAGTGGTGTCCCTCAGGGATCGGCGCTGGGACCGATCTTGTTCAACATCTTTGTCGGTGACATGGGCAGTGAGATTGAGGGCACCCTCAGCAAGTTTGCCAATGACACAAAGCTGGGTGGTTTCGGTTGATAAACTGGAGTGAAGGAATGCCATCCAGAGGGACCTTGAGATGCTTGTGAGGTGGGCTGATGCCAGCCTGATGAAGTTTAACCATGACAAGTGCAAGGTCCTACACCTGGGTTGGAGTAATCCTAGGCACAGCTACAGGTTGGGCAGAGGAGTGATTCAGAGCAGCCCTGCGGAAAAGGACTTGGGGGTGTTGGTCGATGGAAAAATGAACATTGGCAGGCAGTGCGCTCTTGCAGCCCAGAAAGACAACAGTATTCTGGGCTGCATCTAAAGGAGTGCGACCAGCAGGTCCAGGGAGGTGATCCTGCCCCTCTCCTCTGCTCCCGTGAGACATCACTTGGAGTATTGTGTGCAGTTCTGGTGTCCTCAACGTCAAAAGGACATGGAACTCTAGGAGCAAGTCCAGAGGAGGGCCACGAGGAAGATCAGAGGACTGGAGCACCTCCCGTATGAAAACAGGCTGAGAAAGTTGGGGCTGTTCAGCCTGGAGTAGACAATGCTGCATGGAAACCTCGTAGCAGCCTTACAGTATCTGAAGGAGGCCTATAGGGATGCTGGAGGACTCTTCATTAGGGACTGTAGTGATAGGACAAGGGGAAATGGGTTCAAACTTAAACAGGGGAAGTTTGGGTTGGATATAAGGAAGAAGTTCTTTACTGAAAGGGGGGTGAGGCACTGGAATGAGTTGCCCAGGGAAGTTGTGAATGCACCACCCTTGGTGGTGTTCAAGGCCATGTTGGACAGAGCCTTGTGTGACATGGTTTAGTGTGAGGGGTCCCTGCCCATGGCAAGGGTGTTGGAACTTGGTTATTTTAAGGTCCTATCCAACCATAACTATTCTATGATTTTCCCAGTGAAATTTCTATTTCGTTGTGGTGGAGTGACTCTGGCTGGACCACAGGTGCCCATGAAAGCCACTCTATCACTCCACCTCCTCAGCTGGACAGTGGAGAGAAAATATGACAAAAACCTCACGGATTGAGATAAGGACATGGAGAGATCATTCACCAGTTAACATCATGGGCAAAACAGACTGCACTTCAGGAAAACAGTTAAATTTATTAGCAATCAAATCAAAGTAGGATAATTAGAATATATAACCAAATCTTCAGTATCTTCCCACCATCCTTCCCTTCTTCCCGGTCTCAACTTCATTCACAGTTTTCTTTATCTCTTCTCCCAAGTGGCACAGGGGAACAGGGATTGGGGGTTGTGTTCAGTTGATCACACATTGTCTCTGCTGCTTCTTCCTACTCAGGGGAGGACTCCTCACACTTTTCCCTTACTCCAGTGTGGGATCCCTACCGCAGGAGACAGTCTACCATGAACTTCTGCAAAGTGAGTCCTTCCCTATGGGCTGCAGCGGAATCTCTGCTCTGGCACTGGAGCACCTCTTGCCCTCCTTCTGCACTGACCTTGGTATCTACAGAGCTGTGTCTCTCATATGGTTTCACTTCTCTCTCTGACTGCTGTTGCGGTTGCACAGTTCCCCCACTTCTTAAATCTGTTGTCCCAGAGGCGTTGCCACCATCACTGATGCTTCAGCCTTGGCCAGCAGAGGGTCAGTCTTGGATCCATCTGTCATTGGCTCAGACATGGGGGAAGCTTCTAGAAGGTTCTCTCAGGATACACACCTGTAGACCCCACTACCAAAACCATGCCACACAAACCAAATACATCCTTCAAATATGGCATAAAGAATAGTCCACAGTAAATTTCAAAGCTATTCAAAATACAATATTGTTAGTTTAGGGTAAAAGATGCGAAGAAGGAGGAAGAAAATTAGGAAATTTCTATTTATGGGAGTTTTTCCCCCCTTTAATTTAAAACTTTCCCCCCTCCCCCCAAATAAATTTTTTGTATTTTCATTTCATCAGGAATATAAAAATAGACATGGAAATTCAGATATTGCATAGCAATTAGGTTTTTGCATACAAATTTTAAGTGCACATAATGATGACCATCAGTGTGAAATGACAATTGTTCATACATTTCAAACTATTTCAATGTGGGTGTGATAGATATTGAGTTCATGATTTTAATTTTGTTCACAGCTACTCCTCATGTATCCCTACGTGTGCCTAAATTGATAGCAAGACAACCTGGAGAGAGATGCTGAGGGAGAGATTTCAAAGACCAAATGATAAAGTAGGTACACATCAGTATGCTTGTACCAATGGGGCCTTGAATGAGAAGTAAAGAGGAATCAAAGGGTAATACTTTGCTGGAATTTGAAAATCATAGATTCACTGAAAGCAAAGAAGCATTGGGCAGGGGAAAGCAGTGCATAATCCATTATTACTCCATTACTAATAAATGGTGTTCCCTGTTCAGAAGGGTTAAATATCTACTTAATTTTCTATTAAATAATTAAAAAAAATGTTTAGTAACCCTTTGATCTTTGGTAATTCTTTTTATAGTGGTACAGAGTCAGAACTAGATATATGTTTCTTAAAGCTTGGCCAACTTGGGTTAAATGACAATGGGAGTTGTAAAATCACATTAAAAAAAACCCCAAACTAATTAACATTTTAGTAGCTCTTTCCAACCAAATTCCAGGATCAATGAATGGTTTTAAACATAAAGTATGTTTTCTGAATGGAGGGCAGCTACTAGCACTAACATGCAGTTAAAAAAATTAAATCAAAACACTCCCTCCAAAAACACCACAACAAAAAAACCCAACCAAAACCAGCAAAACTCAAACAAAACCAAACACACCAACCAGAACTAACATTGCTTTTCACACCCAAGCTGCAAAAGTTCTGTCTCTTCACTTTCAAAAACAGAGTTACACAAGACAGCTTGAGCCAATCTAACACCTTGTCACTGCTCCCTGCTGCATGCTGTCTCTGTTTACCTTGCTTTAGCTGTAACATACATCAGGTCTCTCCATGAGACAATTTCAGATGGTTTTCTGCTGGGTTAGCGCAATCAGTCTTTTCAGGGATGATCTTCAGTATAGCCTAAGAAGGGACAGAACCACATCACATGAAAAAGCAAGGAGGTGGAACAACTGTTCTTCTAGCCTTCCCATTTGGCAGTGGTCAGTTGTGGGGTTGAATCACAGTCTCACATAATTCCACTAGGAAAAATCATCAGGTAATAATCATTTTGACAGTTCAGGATTTAAAAAGTTGGAGGTAGACTCAAATAGACTAATGTTCATTCTGATGAATGATTGTTGTGGGATTGAATCAGTCTCACATAATTCCACTTGGAAAGATATCAGCTAATAATCAGTTTGACAGTTTAGGATTTAAAAAGCTGGAGGAAGACTTAAATATACTAATGTTCCTTCTGGTGACTAAACACATGAAAGATATATAATTTTCTAATTGACAAAGTGTAGAGAAAGACCATCAGATGCCAGGTTTTGTCATCAAAATTTCAGAAACACCTGATGGTTGCTGTTGGTTAGGAGTAATATGGCACTGTTGATAGAGTATGGCATGCCTATGATCTCACACATATGAAAAGGGCATGCAGAAAGTGTACTGCCTGTTCCATTTGCAGCTTTCCAATGACAAGGGCCTCCTTCACTTTGTAGGCATTAGACTTGGTCTCAGGCGCACTAACAGTAGGTGGAACTGCATTCTTGCAATACCATAATGTACATCTGTTATCTCAGTTCTTAGGTTTATATTCAGAGATCCAGTGGAGGCAGAATCACAGGAGAAATTAAAGAAAAAGTGTGCTAGTAGAAGGAAAATATAAATGATGAAAAGAGTTATTACCCGTGTATGTAATTATGTCTAGTTATTAGATATGCTTTTTACTGTTAAATAGCCAACTTTTTTTTTAAGATTACTTAGATCTTTCTGTAATTGAAAATGAATATTATTTCATAAAATGTTATTGAAATATTGTATTTATTATTATTGAAGTCATAGGTTTATTAGAATTGGTACAGGGAAGCTGAGCACACTAAGTTTACATGTCATTATCTAAAGGCTCTTAAAAGATACATCATGTATTTCACATGAGTTCAGACTGAGAATTTTAAAATGTTCTTATAGTATAGAAAACCTGCAAGAAACAAACATGGAAGTTTATACCAAAATGGCTTTGATGAAAGAGATTAGATCACAGCTTCCCGTGTTAACTTATTTATCTCATATCAGCACATGTAAATGTATAACTCTTTAAATTGTCAGCTTAAGAACAAAGCCTATCTCATAAACCAGAGGACTGATGATAGATAATCTTTTAAAAAATGCAAACTAAAGTAATGCAAATATGCATTGGTATAGAGCTGGATAAAGAAAGCCAGTAGCTTATTATGTAAAAAGTAATTGTAACTATGCAATTTTTGGCTTTCCTCATGAGTCCCTATGAAGATATTTGCATACTAGAAAGAAAGTAATAGGAATAAAGGTGGACACTTTGAGAGACAGTCAGCTTCCTTAATACATCCTGGGTTTCTGAATATCATTTTTATAGGGACACACACACATCACATTCTAAAAACAACAGCCCAAATACCCATATTATTTTAAAAATTCTCTTTTTCTCTATGCATAATTGTCTCAAACTCATATGTATACAAATAGCAACCCTAGGAGTGTAGTACAGAAATATTTCACAGGAAAAGTTACCTTTCATATATTACTATTGGGGATACACTTACAAAAAAAAAAAAGCTATGAAAATATCTCAAGACTCACTGCTTAACCAACCTTTTCACTCCAAAGGAATAATCAAATTCAAACCCCACCACATCTATTTCAGTCATCAGGTGGATGTAGCAGTTGCTGAAGGCAGAAGAGTCAGTCTTTCCCCCTACTGAACTCCATAACACGCAGTACAGTTTCCTGACATCGAGCTGAAGAGCATTCTGACATAGACATATTTGTAGAAATGAAGCAAACCCCACTCTCCAGCTGGGAGAAACAAATTCAACGTTTTCAGAATTCTAAGAAGGCTTCTTTTCTCATTTGAAGCTGTAAATAGCTAAGTACACATGCATCTTGGCAAGTGAAGGCTCTTGCATTTTTTTAACAGCACCTGCAAAAAGAAAGAGAAGAATGGCAAACTGAAGTATGTGTGGGATGATCACATGTTAGAGGAATAGATTTACATTCACTATATGATTTGTAAGAAATGAATTCATTTTGATTTAAAGTGATAAACACTTCTGTCAAAGAAAACTGTGCCAGAAAAGGTATTATTTCAGCTTTCCTGTCCTAAAGCTATTTTACACTCAACTACTTCTCTGCAAAGTGACTGCAAACAGCATTTTACAGAAACCTAAATTAAAATATGTACTATATGCAAATGATTGATAGTTTGTGATCTATTTCTATATAGGTCTTCACTTTGTTAATCTATCACCTTAAGATATATCAAGAAGCTTTTCCTTTTATCTTTCACTGAACATGCCCTAAACCAAATAGCACTTATATAAGTCAGAATGATCTAGAAATGTGTTTGAAGTTCAACATTTTTAGCATCTCTGGCATAGTTTGTCCATATTAATATTAAAATGAAACAATCTCTGTGAACTACAGTACAATTGATGGAATCATTTAACTCCATAAATACTTTAGCTAACACATTATAAGCTCACCTAAGTATGTAGCTTATCTATTTGTGTGATCAAATTAACTCTCTAATGCACTGGAAAAATCAGCATCTTTAATTGAATGATCCGTCCTGCTTAATGATATAGTATATATTAGGGAATTTAAATCACCTTACTTTGTTCCTTAAAAACAAGGTAAGAATTTATTGTTGATATGCAGTTGTTTTTCTATGTCAGTAATCTAAGTTTGAAGCATAAATTGCTGATGTTTAACTCACAAGTTTCTCTAACTCTTGAGAGCTGAGTATACAGATGGTAAATTTCTAATGTATTAGGCTAGGAGTCTTGAGATTCACGTTCAGCCTGCTTCTATGACACTTTAGATGCATTCATGGTTTTTCACTTTGATAGTTTAACTTGTCCTCTATACATATATGTTCAGAAATCCATTTTATTTGACATTGGCATGCTTATCTATCATTCCTTAATGTATCTGTCTTGCTTAATGTTCTTGGCAATACAGATGACAGAAAACAAAACAAAAAAGCTGGATATGTGATTTGTTGGCTTTGGCATAATGCTTTTGGTTTTGCTTGTGTTCCCCACTCCTCCCCAAAAGCTATCCTCAACTATTTAACTCTTAGAAATGCTATGGTCCAGTTCCAGCCTGACTGCTGAATGCCGTAACACAAAATCTGCTCAGAAAAAACCTTCAGCAGTGACAACTTTCAGAAGCACATCATCTTCAGATGTGAAACCTCAGGGAGAAAGTAAAAAAGGCAGTTGATTTGCTACCATTTCTTCAGTCATCTTGGAAGATTCTGTTCACCTAATTTATACTGTCATTCCAAACCTCACTTGACTTATTTAATTATTATCTTTATGGGATTTTTCTCAGGGGGTACCTAACAAAGTGCAATTTCTGCAACTAATGACCAGATATTCAGCACCTAGAACAAATGAGGTGGTCTTTGATGCTTCTTGAATGTGATATCCTGGAAGTAGGCTAGAAAGGAAGAATCCTGCCTGTATTTGGTGTGGATGAACCACTTCTCCACATCTAACCTGAGTGGTGGAAATGGAGGGAAGGAAACTTCCCTTGAATGAGCCCCTGCCCTCTCCACCTTGTTAGGCAGCACCAACAGTCCCCCCTCACCCTCTTTGTCCAGCTGAGGGGCACCTCAGAATTGCACTGCAGGTGGCAAGGGGAATAATAAAGCTGCCAACCTCTCCTTCACATGCCTGCTATTTAACTTAAAACTGGGCCATCTTCAAGTACCTTGAGATGGCTGTGTATTGCAACCCATTGCAATGGCCTTCCACAGAATGCACCTCAACAAGAAAAGTTGGAGCCGCAGCTGCACTCTTATCTTGGAAGCAGGCATTCTGGATCTGCTGTAGTGAGAGGTTTTCCAAGAAAATTATGACTGCCACTTTCACTGATTACTTACTGTGCAGAGTAGCTAGGTAGCATAAGCTTCCAAACCAACTCTTTTGTTTCTGATCAGCCCTAATAGTTGTTTGTTTCTAGTAAAACTTACCTGATCACCTTGCAGTCAAATACAGTTCTGTGAATGGGATCTTCCCTCTAAAGTCATGAGGAAAAATCTCAAATCATAAGACATTCTTCTTACTTGGCTTTAGAGCTTCTTTCTTAGAGAAGATTTTTCTCTGCATATTATCTGCAGCACTTGTTACACAAACAGGGATTCACTGATTGATAAGACTTGACTTATTAATTGTGCAAAGGGACCAATTACAATATATTATTAGGATGTATGTTTGTCCCTGTAGATGTTGAGACTAGAATCACAGGAAGTCAAATATTATGACAACTATTCATTTGGGGCTTCAATAGGGAGCTTGAAAGTTACTGAAATAAATTTGAACGGGTAGATGCACATATAATTAAATGCATTAAAAAATGTAGAAGTTTCAAAAATACTTCCATGTTACTAACAAAAGAAAAGAACTGTTGCTATAAGAAATAGATGGACAAAAGAATTGGTATACAAAAGGAACGAAGTAAATAGATAATTTTGTCAAACAAGAAAGCAAGCAGATGGATTTTCGTATAGGAATATTACTGATAGGTAACATAATAGGGATGTGAGGTATGACATAGAATACTTTGGCTTCTATTTCACAATCTAAGACAGGATTTCAAGTACTGAAGAGATGTTGCCAAGATGAAAGACTGCAGTATTCTAGATTATAATAATGCATCAGTTAAAAAAGTCCTAGACACTTATATGCCATAAGAAAAACTAAAAGCAGTCCTATGGATCACCTGGAACCTAGCAGCTGATTAAAATTTGGATAATATAAACTGGTTTCCCTGCATAAAAATCTTAAGTGTGTGGAACCACAATGTATTTTTAGAAGACACATTCGTTCAAGGTCTAGGTCAGTGCCGTGCAACTCCACGATCACCTAATGCCTGGTGTATCACAACAGGCAATGTACAAAGCATTACTTACAGGACAGTGTTATTTTCATGCAATGTGTGCATTTATGTGGTTTTGAATTAAAGAAGAAACACAGAGCTTGTCAGTGTGTCAATGCTTGTGCTTCAATGGCTCAATATGCATTTTTCTTCATTGTGACTTCATTACCTCTACAAGGGTGACACTTGATTTTGCAGGCATATAAACCCAAAAAGCAGAGATTTCTACCCATGAGGCTATGACAGATAAAAAACAGTCTCTCTAGAGTGAAATAGAAATTAAAGCATAAGTTTATTGTACCTAGCCATGCAATTCCTTTATCATCAATTTGGTCACATGTTCCAATGACATAAATGGTCCAGCAGCAATATGTGTTTTTAACTTAAAGTAACTCAATCGGCAGTTAAATGCTTTTCTGCATAGAAATCTGGGGTGGGTTTTTTTCGTATTGTCTTTTTGTCATACACAAAGTCTTCTGAGAAGCTGGCTATATTCTGAAAATAACAGTACATTGTAAAAATTATTTATAAAATGGGAAGGAAGAGTCTGCACTGAGTAGTCTTTAAGAGGATTTATGAATACTTTCTTAGGTATTATTCTTTCATATTTTATGCTTGCTAACTGTAAGCTTTATTGACCACAAATCATTCATCTAGAGGAAAGGCCCTAAGGTTGCATCTCTCAAGTTTTATTCTCATTTATAATTTGAACATAATTGAATGTGAGGATTTCTGAAGAAACTGTACTGAAAAATACGGCACAATCTTTTACTATAAAATACTAATAGATCTAGTATGAGATTATCTTTTTCGTCTTGACATTGTAGTACCTCTTTTCTTTTCCCTCGTATATAGCAATTACCTTTTATTACTGATGCCACTGTGAATAAGACAACAGAGATCACTGCTGATGGCGTAAGCTGAGACTTGGCCTGAGGTTCCCTTCTTAGAAGACATTATCATCTGTTCTTTACAGAAAAGAGGAAATGCTGACATTTTGTAAACAATATCAACTGGCTAAGGTGACAGCACATACAGTGCTCTGTATTCAAAGATCCTTAAAAGCTATTATCTGATGAACATCTGTGAAAAAAAAAATATTAGAATACATTGCATTATTTTACCATTTTAGTGAAGATATTTGCATATGTTAAAGACAGAGAGGCTTGTACACAATGTGAAGCTGACATGTTGGCATCACTGAAAAGATGTGGACCAGTCACTTTTGAGAGGACATTCTCCAAAGGAAATTATTTTTCCCTGTTATTTTGCATACAGTTGTTTAGTTTTCAAACTTTCTGAAGGCATACAGGTGTCTGAATAATCACAATGGCGCATTCCATTAACTATAAAAAAAGATTATGAATGACCTTTCATCAGGCAAAAGACAGCACAACTGTCAGCTTTACATATTTATTTTCAATTAGATATAAAACACAGCAGCACTCCAATTTTCCGCTACATACTTGCACAAAGGCAGACATTTTACACTATACAGATACTAAGTTTGAATATTAAAGATAAACCTGCATAAAAAAGTAATGTATTAGAAGAACTAAATGAAAATTGATTGTGGCATCAGCGAGAAGATACAGAGATTTAAACAAACAAAACAATAAAGCAAACATCTGTTTATGGTCATTACTACAATGCTTGCCTTTTCTTCTTTATATCATTTTTAGGTACATGAAATATTCAAGCAGAAAATAAACCAAACCTGACCAACAGATACCATTTTTTAATGTTCTATCCAAACACAAGCTTGATTAAATTCATAGTATCTTCCATTTGTTCTATCAACTGCTCCAAAAGTGCAAATTTGGTGAGATGTGGGCTGTGTTACCATATTACCCACCTTGGTCTGGGTGAGCCATGTCTGAACCCCAGGCTTTCTTTTCAAAAGATACCTGGGTGTGGGGGGTTAGGAAGAGAGTAGAGAAAGAAGATAGAGGAAATGGTGTGCACTTACCTCTTGTCACACAAGTAGCCAGTCACATTTAAGGGTATATCTGCAGAACAATATTTGTTCCTAGTCTGCTCCAGAACTTCTCAGATAACTCCAGGTACATAGCTGTGGTGGCATAAAACTCCAAATTGGAAACGCTCAAAACTTCACTGACTTTTATTCTGTAAGAAGCTATCACTGCAGCAAAGGCATGCTTTGGGAGTTTGCTGATGAAATCCTTCTTGGTCCCATCAGATTAAGCTCATCCAATATGCAGTTTTATCTCCAGTCCTCAGCTCTCTCTTCCTCATTAGAGTTCAGCCATAGGCAGGGTAGGGAGACTTCTTGATTAACATAATTTGGTTAGGTTGCAGCTCCAAGCTTTTCTGGAAGAGAGAGCATGCTCATTCAAAGAAGAGAATATTATTACTAAATAAATCTCAGTGAAGTTCTCAAATTGAACCTCGGCGCACACAAGTCTCACGTACTAAGACCTGCACAACAGGAAAGACCCTATATCTACTGAACTCATTTAAGCCCATAACCACTGAAGAACATCAGTAGCCACTGCATGGAGCTCTGCTTATTGACTTTGGCTTCGGGTACATGCAAAAAATGATGAATACATTCTTTGACATGGAAGCCAACGTCAGTTTGCAAGTACTTGTCATTGCTCCCTGGGTTAATCTTGCCACACACTTAGATGTTTCTTATGATTGATAGAATCATGCATCTAAAGCCATCATTTTCTATCAAATTAAAGAAATCAAATGTGATATATTGTGAATATTTTTCATTATTACTATCATAATGCCAGTTTGTGCAGAATTACAGGATTACAGCTGTATCAAAAAGCAGAAAGAATTCATCTCAGCTTGAGGGATTTGTTTTACAATAATTTCCTTTCTTTTCTGGCAGATACCCAACAGAGAGGAGTTTAAATACTTTTTAAAGGATCTCTGTCAAAATAAACTGATAAAAATGCAATACTGAATTAACCCATTTCCTGGGTGACCTAGCTTTATTTCTCCATTGTCAACACTGCTTGTTTATAGAGAAGTGAAAACTAGCTCTAACACTGCAGTGGAGTGAGTATTACTAGACACATGCAAAAATATGTGGTTTTTATTTTGTAAGAACAGCCTACCTCCATGGACCAAAATTCAAGCCTTTTATACAAGACAAAATTCTGAAGTAATTTGGCCACTGGAGTATTATCTCTAATGTCAATGTCTTCATTATGTTATTATCCAGCACTTACAGAAATGACAATTGTATCAGAAGAAAGCACAGATATCTGACTTCTATATCATATTTTTGAAAACTTTCTTTTTGCACCTAACTGCAGTGGGTAATTTCAGAATTCATATTTTAATAGTTTCTGCATAGACATTTGTAGTCAGTAGAAAAGAATGGCACAAAAACAACATAAGTGTCAAACAAAAATTCCTTGTATCACTGTCCCAGCAGTAGCCAACCATCTTCCATGTAAAATGAACAGCTGAAAGATACTGGATATAAGAGCCTGAGTTTTCCCAATTTAAACATAAGAGCTGTACCTCAAGAAGGTTTTGCTTTGAGATTTTTTTTTTCCCCTGGTCAATTTATTTGATGGAGAAAGAGGAGAAAAATGGCTTGAAATTTGAAGGTTGAAGTGAGTGACAGTGCTTGCAGTAGCATGGCCTTTTATATGAAGGTTTTGTGTTTGTTCCCAAAAGGAGTCATAGTGGATCCATGTAGGGTCCCTGGCAGTGTGTTCCCTGGCAACTTCTCTTTGACTACAAAATAAATAAAGGAAAGAAAGTGCAGTGAAAGCATTTCTATTTTTAAATTTCAAATTCACTTTCAAATTAACTTTATTTTTTGATGGTATTAGTCTGGTTTCCACCTTTCCATGTCACCAGTAGGTGTACTCCTTAGGGAGGAAAAACGAAAGTGTATCCAGTCAGTTTTACAAGACCTGTGGAAAAAATATTTTGTTAAAGTTACAGGCAATAATGAACGGTCCCTGAAGTCCCCTAGAGAGAAATTCTCTACTTTGTGCCAGAACTTTGGTGCTACCAGTTTGATATTTCCTCTAGGGGCACAAAGCTGGCAGGACTAGCATGAAATGGATGGCTCACTGCCTTGGACATTTTGGGAGCAGCAGAACCAGGACAGCTGGTTAGATCAAGTCATCATTGCTAAGTTACAAACATAATGCAGAAAGGATATTAGTGGCTTAAGAGCATCGATAATAGTAGCTATAAACTATATGAAATTGCAATAGATATCAAAGTGCTGCAGCTAGCTCCCTGCATACCACCCTTCCCAGGCAAGAAGTTGTCTCATAACCAAGTTCCAAGTCTTCGCTGTTATGTATAGAAGATACAAAAAGGACTCATTTTGCTTTTCAGTTTGCCCCCCTCACTTCTTTCTCTCCCACTCAGCTTCTCTCCTCACAAAAATGCCTGGTGTCACTTATGTTAGGATTCCTGTCCCCTGGAGTAAGGGTAAATATATGTATTGAAAATAAAAAGATAGTTCAAATATTTTTAGATTTTTAGAAGTGTGGCATAAAAAATTTTTACAGTGGTACATAGTTTTGTGTGTATGTATTAAAGCACACAGACTTCAGTCTAGAAATTCATCCATTCTCCCTTCTTTCAGTCTTCCTTTCTTTCTGTCTTCATTTCTTCCTTTATCAAGTTGAACTGGAGTTGGATAATTCTTTAGGAATCCAAGTCCTCAATCAGAATTGTGAACATATGGCATATTCCTATCATGACATCAAAATTATTTTTATATGCTGGAAATACATGTTTTCAGTACTAACGGTAGGATTCTTAGTTAATTCATATTGTGCTGCATCAAAATAATTTTGGTAATATTATTTCTACTTATCTAATATTATCATTTCTATTTGTGTAGTATCAAAGTATCACAGTATCAGAGTATCAGACTGGTTTGGATTCGAAGGAACCTTAAAGCTCACCCAGTTCCAAGCCCCTACCATGAGCAGGGACAACGTCCACTACAGGAGGTTGTTTCAAGCCCCATCAACCTGGCCTTGAACACTGCCAGGGATGGGGCTGCCACAATTTCTCTGTGAAACCTGTTCTAGTGCCTCACCACCCTCACAGTAAAGAACCTCTTCCTAACATCTAATCTTAATCTTCCCCCTGTCAGTTTACAGCCATTTCACCTTGTCCTGTTCCTACATGCCATTGTAAAAAGTCCCCCCCAGATTTCTTGTAGGCCCCATTTAGGTAATGCAAGGCTGTTCTAAGGTCTCCCACGTGGAACAGTTTAAAGAGGTCAATTATAGAACAAAGTGGATAATCCATTATTAGCTTCATGTGAAAAATTCAAAAATGCAGAAAAAAAAATGAAGCATTTAAAATAACATTAGACAAATCAGAAAATCCTTGATGTGGGTAAAAACTTGTGCCTTCATTGAAGACATCAACAAACCCCAGAATTTCTTAAAGGAGATTTAGGTTCCTAAAACAGATTAAAGGAAAAAGTCACCTGTAAAAGCAAGTTAAGACTGAAGAAATTTTTAAAGACACATTTTTTTTTTCTGTAAATAAATTTCCTGTGCTTGACAGCTTTTCTGTTGATCTTTATTTTGAAAACTTTCAAGATTGCTTAGCTCCCCTGTAGCAGTTACAGGTAGAGAGGTCTTACTCTTAGGATGGTTCCAACATGCTTCTTGCTTTTTTAAAGAAGGCAAATACATCAAAGACAGTAATTCGTACAGGCTGGTGTCCATGGTTAAAAGAAAATCTACATTCTTGCTTAAGTAAATGACTCCATCAGAGACTTCTGTTTCCAGCAAGGCCAATAGAGATCAAAATTACGTTGTTTAAAATGAGAATATGCTCTGAGCAACATTAGATGGACAAAAAAGAAGACCCAGTCTACCCTCTACAAATACATCCCCAGGCACTTAAGATTTAAATCTTACACAGGATGAAAGAGTCGTTGAAAGCTATTTTAACCATAAGGTTTTCTTCAGCACCTGAGCTAAAATTATTCTGTATAAGACACTGATGAGTTTCACAAAATTTGATTATTTCAATACAAACTCAGACTGTAAGTACTGATGGATGACGGTGGGTATGATATGTAGAAAGAAGGAACCAAGGGAGGATGTGGTCACGACTATCATCTCATCTTTTTGCTGTACTCATGAAAAATGATTATAATAGACCATTTTTTTCTGTCAGAAGATTCTTGCTGCCACCTTGCTTTATAAAAGTACATTTATTTAGTCAGGCAGCTGACCTCAGGAGAAAGAGAAAATGCTTGTTTTAATCTTGGAAAGAAGCAAATATTCCTTGTCTTATATTCCATAAAACATTTTTAACAAAGCAATAAATGGATGAACTTACTCTGAAATTATATTTTGGATAATACACTATTGTCATTGTGGCACCTTTCACATTACATCAGTTTATCCCATGTCAAGAGAATTCTTCAAGACTTGCTGAAATTCTTGGATGTAAAATTACCAAACTAGTGTGATTGTGGGACTATAATAAAATCCAGTACTGTCCAATACTTTTTGATGCCTGATAATAGTGTTAGGCTTTCACAAAAATATATTTCTATAAAATGTAAAATCCCTTTTCCTGTAAACTCGTAGGACAGCAATAATGAATATTTTCACTTAAAAGATTTGTCAGTTGCTTCAAACCTAACCATCAGCTGTTTGCTTTTAATATTTTGCAATACCACAAATTTCCATGGTCAATGCTACATAGTCCTTGAACTTATTTCCAGGTCTGTCAGTTTAAAAGCAGAACTTACGCTAACCTAAAGATGACTAAATCATGCCCATCAGGCAATTTTATCTGTATCCAGGACCATCCTATTTCAGACTTCCCCAAAGGCATTGGAAAGGATACTGCAGGGTTAAATGAGCCATGGACAAAGCCGTAAAAATGAAGAACACTTAGCATGATTTTTATCTTCAAGGTCAGCAAGTCGTTTAAAGAAAGACTGATATTCCATAGCCCCATGTGCAATCACATCCAGAGAAAGAAGTCAGAATGCCAGCAAGCATGCTCTGTTGCCTATGACTGCTCTGCTGGTGGTAAAAACACTTGTAAGCATGAAGTATTGTGCATGAACTGTCTATTCTCCTTAGTTGCAGCTACATATTCGGTATCTTAAGCAGGAATAAATTTTTCTCTTCTGCCACTTCTTGTCATTGTTTGAAAGACATTCAGTCTTCTCATTTACTAATTATAAGTCATTTAAATATGTTTCACTGCTTGAGTGAAAGTCAGCATGGAAAGACAAGCAATCTGAGTTCTCTCTCATACTACTGTTTTAAAGCATTCTGCACTCACTTAAGAGAATTAGTAAGACACAAGCCACCATATTTCTTCAGTGTACCGTCTTTGTAACAGAAGAGATAGCAGGAGGGAAAAGGACAGTAAACAAATTAAATAGAAAACATTTATGATCTAGACTTCAGACAGTGACTCAGTTTTACTATTCAAATATCCAAGTCCTTCTCATGGACTGGGGAAACCAGAGTGGAATACCAAACTCCTCTCTAGGTTGATGCAAATAACATATATTCAGTCTCTGAATGAAAAATTAATACATGTATGACTTAAATCCCACTCCTGTGCCTTGAGAAAAAATGCTACCTTCTTGTGTTTTGTAAAATGTATGCACCTTTTGGTTTCGTTGTCTAAAGGAGGCAACAAAATAAATGAGGGTATGGTGGACACTGTAACAACAAAATATAGTTTTGGTTCCCAAAGTTCTCTAAGGTAATGTTAAAGTAAACCCAGTTTCAACTAAATTCAGACTCCAATGAAAGTCGAACCTATCAGAGAAAGCATATGCTAATATTTTCCTAATCTGAAAGTGAGGTTCACAGTAAAACTGCAGCGGAAAAAAAAGGCAGGCTTGGAAAAGCAAAACTGACTCAGACCTGCGTAGATATATCCTTACTGGACTTCTGCAAGGGACTTGTAGAACTGCAAATACAAGCTTTGCTAAATGTTGCATGTACTCATATTGAACATTCCTAACAAAAGTGCTCAACTATCCCAAAGAGTAAATTTCATAAAACTTTCCTTCCCTCCCTCTTTCTTATCTTTGTGGATTGGTAATGAAAGAATAACAGAAACATGCAACAGACTTAGAACCACCTGAATGCTTGTCACCAGCCTGTTCTGAAGACCAGCACCAGCATTTGACATAACATTGTATATAAAGTATTTGATCTAAATATCTGAGTAATATAATTAGTGAGAGAAATTGAAAGTCTTTCTGAGAGTCATGCTCATCACTAGTTGGGCGAGGAGGGGCATAAGTCACACAGGCTGAAAAAATTAACTCATTCCCTAAAAGTTCATAGCATTCTTTGTAAGAACTGCATCTTCATTCTGAACATACAAAGGTGCCAATTTAAAGCTGCTCTCACAAAATGTAACCACCCCAGTGCAAAACACAGCTAAAGCACTCTTTTTTATTCATCTTCTCAGTGTGTTCTTATAAATATATTATGTCTTCTAAAGAAGTAACTGATGGTGTGAAACTGTTTAGAGGAACCTTGGTGAGAAATTGAGCTTGCTCTGAGAGGTTGTGGTGAGCAGGACTCAAGAGAGTCAGAGGAGAAAGATGGCACCTGATGGGGAGACTGTAGTGAGGAGCCCAAATCTAGCAGTCAGGACCCAAGAAGGACTGACCTTCCAGAAGACACTGGGCAGAGTGCTACAGTGCTGAATGTAGAAGCACTGAAGGACTAAAATGAGGGCCAGGACACACAAGCAGACACAGCCAGCAAGAGAAGGGATGTGTATAAGCCCATTTTACTCTGATCTGGCCAGTTTCATATTTAAAGAACAGGCATCCTACTTTATTCCAAGAACACTTGGCTTACTGATTTCAAAAGCTTTTCAGTCTTCCTTAGGGATCTAGGGTGTTCAATTACATTAATCTCAAAACAGGGGGGAAATCTACCATCTTGTCAGGCAGTATTTTTGACAATTTTTGTTGTTTTCTTTATATAATGTTTCAGCCTCACTTTCCATCTTTGTCTAGGACACTACATCCTTAATAATATAAATCCAGGAAGCTCAATACCCTTAAAGCTATTTGCCAAGACTTTAAGAAAACTGCTAAAGTGGTGCAAGATGGCACTGAGATACTCTTCTGTTAAATTATTAACTGTAAAAGCTTTGGGAGGGGTCAGAAGAGATCCTTTATGAAATTCAAACACGAATGATGAATTTGGACTAGACCTTTATTTGATGTAATCAACATAATTCTTCTGACTTCCCTCAAATCCAGCTGTCATGTGCAAGTTGATAAGCTGGTTCAGTTCTCCTATTCATCATTACCTCTGCCAAGGACAGAATCTGACCATAGCCTCCATGGATTCCATGCTGGGTTATTTTCTATGATAGACTGGAGTATCAGGCCATGTGAACTTCTATGCATTTATATCCATCAATTTTGATGAGAAGTAGCACAGTCATAAGGGTCCATCTGCTTAAATGTCTTTCTGGAGCTGGAAGATACTGTTTGTTTATTCTTTTCAAAGGAGATGCTTATCAAACTCTACAGATTGAGACTATTTCACTTTTCAGGCAGCCCTTGTCACATTCGTCAAAGTAACTGACTACTTCTTCACTCATTCATTCATCTTTTTTTTCCTATTTTCCAAACTACTCTTTCCATTGCAGCAGTTGCAGTGGATCAGAGCCATATGGCTCTCACTTTTAACTGCTGCAACAAGCTGCTCTACCACCTGGCGAAGGACTGATACAGACTCTGAAGCCCTGCTTTTTATTTCCAGAAATTCACTATCTACTTTCCCAGTGGTTAAGCTTTTTACAAATCAGTGAAAGAATGAATCTAAACCCACTTAACAGACAATACACAGATTATTCTATTGATATTTATTGAATCTATGTGTCTTGGAAGACTACCATATAGAAATTAATCACTTTTTATCATCTTAACAGTACAGAAGTTGAGGAAATGCTTAATGATGACCAGAATGCACTTTGTAGTTTTTTTAATTAATCCTGCATTTAAAGTAGATGAGTAGATATATTTAATCTTCAATACCACGTATTTCAAGAGTTCGATGAAAACCTCTTTAAAAAACAAATAAAACAAAGAACACTTTTCACTTTTTGTCATATTTTTAGAACAGTATAATAGAATCAATGTTTATCCCCTTCACCTTAGTTACTTTTTCATATACCATATGCAAAACCTGTTGCATGTTGTATCTCAAAATACTCATAAAGGATTACACTTTTTTCCCTTTAAGTCTTGTAAGTGAAATACACATGTCATTAGCATTCATACTGTAACTGAGAAGCAGCATGAAGGCCAACATGGAGGAAAAAACACACAAAAAGTGGGTTTACCAAAAAAACCTTTAAAAAAATAGAAATAAAATAGCCGTTGAAAATCCTTACTTGTAGGTGCATTTTCCTACATATGCAGTACTTCTGGGTTCACAAATAGGATAAAAATGTGTAAAGTTTGTCTACATGTATTTTATTCCCAAAGCTTCACATTCATGAACATCAGCATTTTGTGGAATTGCATTTTCACCCTTAGAAAATCTGGCTGATTGGCGATTTTGTATTATGCAGACTACTCAGGGTTTTTGGTTTGCAATTCATTGATCATAAACTAGAGTAACTGTGTAACTATCTTATTAATTGGAATGAAAGACACATGAAGAAGAACTATTTGTTCCCAAAGATTCAAAAAAAACTGTCATTACTTGCCTGTAAGAGAATAATGGGTGAGGACAGATCAAGGAGCAGAGGTTGAAGGCTAAGATAGAAGGGCTCAGTAAGATACTTCTTCGCATTGGATCGTAAACCACTAACTGCATATGCTTCAAAAGAATACACTCAAGAAAAAAAAGAAAAGATGAAACATGGGAAAGACAGAAGACTATGTAACAGAAGGACTGTGAGGATAAATAAGGAAGGCAGGAAGGAAAGATTGCAGTTTCAAGAAATCGCCTGACAGAAAGGGAACAGTTTGAGCAGTTTCATATAGTCATACAGAAAACACACTACAGTGACTTCTAACATCTTTGAGGAACTGGCGATGACTAAAAGACAACCTTATAAAATTGGAGGGGGGATGCAGGGGAAACTAAATTTCTAAGAAAATTAGGAGCCTTGATGATTTTCCTTTAACAATCCATCTTTATTACATCCTTATCACGTGTTACTAAAGGCCCTTTAAAGTTCCAGCTCACTGGATTGCTGCCAACTTATAGCATATTTTAAAGTGAACTTTGGCGTTACTGAAGCTCAATAAACTTAAAACATAAAACCTCCTCTAAGTTATGGAGGAGTCACATTACAAGTAACTGCACAGTGAACTTCATCAGCTCAGCTCCTCATAACATGTTGTCAAAGGACGCACGAACAACTTTTGCTCTGGGGTCCAAGCTAAAATCTGGTGTCTTTGTGACACTAAATAGAAATAGTTCAGCAGCACTTAGCAAGTGAAGACTTTTATCAACTACTTTGTCACACCACCTGGTCATAAATAGTCTTGACTTTTGGTCCTCATTAGTTTGATGGGGTTAGATCCTGTCTATTTCTACTTTGCCAGAGGACAAGTTTTTTAGAACTCTGTTTTAGCCTCATCAATGCAAAATGCCTATTTTAATGATCCCCAAGTGCGACAGAATAGGCATTATAAAAATTTTGCAGAAAATCCAGCCATTAAATTATTAACCAAGTTCACATGGAACAGTGTTACCAATTACCCTGTCCAGCAATTGTCACTGATTTCACATTAGTACCAAGTTGTAGCATTGTATCATTCTTGACTCCAATGCTTTTCATTGCTAGCAAAGATAATTCATAAGACAAAGATCTTCCTCTTTTGCTCCTGTTCCAACTTCTTGCTTCTTACAGACCCGCTCACCTTTTTCCAGAAGCCTCTGATTCATGCGGTGTGCAAATGCAACCCACTAAAAGATGAAGAGAGCCCAGAAACAAAGGCTGAATAGCTGACACATTTACACTAATTAGTTAGCTATTTTTTTGTTAATTTAAGACCTGTTTAGTTTGTTGAATTATCTGTGATTTCTAATGCGGACAAATTAGTGTCATGGTTACTGAAGAGTTGATACACTAAGCACACCTTAATTTTTGACAATTTTCTACTACATCTTGGAAACAACAGCAATAATCATGGATCAAAACCCCAGAATACAGAAATGCTACACTGCTGGATTATATTCTAGAATCTGGTAGCTGCCCACCTAGCACATTCAGTAAATAAATTATATGTAACAGATGCTTTTTCAAAGCCATGGAATAGGTTCCCCCATGTTTATAGGACACAGAGACTTCTGAAAATAATGGGAAAACAATGCAGTATGCCCAAGCAACAGAAGATGCTATTGTAAAGAAGTAAATAAAATACTTACAAGTGAGAAAATGAAAGTTCTGCCATAACTGGGCAGAAGCGAGTCATGAAAAATTAAGTTTGCTGCAAAAAGGTGCAGTAACACAAGTTAAGGATACAACGTCAACTGATTACTGAATTTATGTCATGTGTTTTTTTCTGCTTTTTTTCACCTTAGACACACGTTTAAATGCACACTGCATAAAAATGATACTTTTAGAGGATAAAAGTTACAAAATGCATGTTTAAATTTGCTACTACAAGCAAAATACTAGATGTCTGTGCGCCTCTGTTAAAGTAAGAGTTTGGTTTTGATCTTGATAACAGATAAGTATTTTAAAGGAAATATACATGATTTACTCTATTAATCTAAAGATTAAATTGTAGAATGTGAAAGCCAAATGATTTTTTAACTTCTCGTTGTCACCACAGCACTGATTTAGGGTAGCAAACTGACAGATGAAAAATCTGCACACTTGTCTGAGTCAGTGAAATGAAGATATGATAAATATAAAAACCTTTTCTTTAGCAATTTAACATAGGCATGTGTACATGGGTCCTTGATCACAAGGGAGGAGAGGAACTGAAAAAGTCCATTATTAGTATGATGCTCCTATAATTATACAAGTTTTGCATCATAAAAGGAATGAGACCACAGCACTTCACAGATTGCTTCAAAGGGAGGCTTCTTCCCGAGTGCCCAATAAGAGCAGATGCTGTACAGTTTAAATATATCAGCTCGTGCTTTTGCATTAACATCATAATCAGGCACATTAGAGATTGTGAGAGGTTTTGGCCATCCAAAATGAAATAAATTGGTTATTTTCTTCCTGATCAGTGCTTTTCCTTACATTATCAGAACCTCCTATATTTTAATTACCTTTTATTATTGCTTAGCTCACCAACCAAATAAGAAGCTATTCCTTCCCATGATGTTTTCTGTTCCTTTATGAATCTCAGCTTCACACTTTGGTGAAAGGAAAACCTTGACCCTCATTTTCTGTAGATATCCCACTGTTCTCTCCTGGTGTCATTGCTGAGCTGAAAGTCAGTTAAAGACAAAAATTTTCTGCCCTTTCTTCTCAGAAAGAGGGAATTTACTTCAGTGCAGCCAGTGTCTTACTTTTCCTTCTGAATTATTGAGCTGTTTTCCTAGCTTTCCTTTGTACTGCATTATTCCTAAACTGTGGTTTGTTGTTCTAGCCGGTGTTCTCATAGCAGTGGAACTATGATCCGGAGCTCTGGAAAGGTTAATCACTGGAAGATAGGCCTTCTCAGATAACTTCCATAGCCTTCACTCAGGTTCACAAAAATTCTATCACTATTTTATAGTATGGCCATATTCTCAATTTTCTCTTTTTTTTCCCTTTAATTTTCTTGGTGTTTTCAACTCTTTCAGCCTCTTGTCCATTCTAGGCTCCTTCCAAGTTACCTCTCATAAAGCCTAGTGCAGATTTTTTTAAAAGAATTATTTGGCACCTATATCAAGAAGAATGTGTTTTCTCTTCCAGGAAGCTTCTTTGAGTTTACTCGTAATTCAGGAATTGCAGCTTCCAAAATACCTTGATTTTTGAGAAACAAACTGGTTTATCATACACAACATGAGACAGCCCTCTAGAGTAAGATCTAGCTTATCTGACATAGATCTCCTTTTGAAAAGAGTAGAAGAAAGATCTAACCACCACACTGAGATTAATCTCATTCTTATTTCTAAGGGTGAGTGAAGGAACTCAAGTCTGCCTTATACTCTGGAATGTAGTTTTATCAATGCCATTGAGTTCTTCACTAAAAATTCTACAAGAAAATGCAAGAAATCCTATCACCAATGCATCAAAAATGTTTAAGCCAAGATTCTGTTTAAAATTCTCTTAGAAAATTTGTACTTTGCATGTGTTTTCTATCCCAAAACCATTCCTCACTACCTTCTCAACTTAGGATGGGCCAATGTTTCAAAGTGACATCAAGGAAATACTTTAGAGGATGCTTGGTCTGGCAGAATGTTTTCAAAAAATCATGCCCACCAGTTGCTCAAATAATGTCTCTACATCAATTTTTAGGCGTTATAGGGCAGAAGAGAGGTTCAGAATGATTATAACAGTATCAGGACACAAATGACACTGAATTAATTAACAAGACAATTGTATTTCCTTCCAGTGTCAGAAATTCTACTTTCATTTCCTCTGTTTTAAATTCCTTATCTTTTTTTTTATGTGCATATTTGGTAGCTCAGCAGAACTCCATTCACTCTCACCACCAGCTTGTGGTATAACAGTTTGAAGAATGTCAAGAGTGTTTTAGGAAGGAGGAACTTGCAAACTTTCTAGCAGTGTGAGCCCGTTTTGGCAAAGGTCCACACAAGTAGGCGTTAATTTACCAACTTTGCTGAAAAAGAGCTTATCTAAGGAATCTACTGTGAAGAAATTAATGGTTCTTCTTCCGTTTCTGATGAGCACTCTATGAAAAGACTGAGCTACAATTGTCAGGGTAGCTCCCACCTAAACAATCTGCCTCCTAGGGCTAGAAAGGAGACATAATTACAGCAGAGGGGAGGTTGAGATGGCAAGGAAGACCCTGCTTTGGAGTCATGTAATTATGATTTTCTCACAAGAAAAAAAGACATACTGAAAAGTGAAATATATAGTACAACAGCTCTAATGAGCATTGTAATAGAGCTGAGGGACCGCATATGAAAGTTTCTGCAGCAACCTATTATAGCATTTTACATGAATGTAGTTAACAGTATTTCTCAGATTGCTCATCCTTCATTAAAGTAGCTCCTCAATAATTTAATATATATTGCAACTTATCTGACATAGTACTTATATATGTTGTAGAGATATAAGTACTTAAACACTTATAGATGTCCCTGTGATATCTAACTGCTTGTGTTCTGCACTATGCAGAAGCTGAAATATTGTTTAAACAAGAATAGGTCCTACATTAACACTTTTCCATCTTCTCTTCATTACAAGAGTATTTATACAATAAATCATAGAAACGTGATCAACTCACAGCCTACATCAAGGAGACATATTAAGCGGAATCAGCTAAAATCTTACTCTGCCCTGTCAAGGCATTTCTTTTCAGAATATAAACACCAGTGCTGGAACAGCTGCTGCACTTTCCTCATTTTCTTTAATTGAGTGGGGACCTTTTCTCACAGAAAAGGGGTGTTTCTCCTCCTTCCTCTTCTCACACTAAATATGGGCAGTATGACAGACAGATGGGACAGGATTTAGTCCACATTTAGGGATGTTTTCTAGGTTCAGGACCTACAGATTAGCATTGCTTGAAGTGGGTAAATGATACCAAATTTGCTACATGCTGAAAGGAATAATGCGACACTTTTTCTTCCAGTCAAGAGAGATATCAACTTGATCTGTCTGGGAAACCTCATAGAACATGCTAAGCTTCCAAAACAGATATATAGACACTGATCACACACGCACAAATCCTAATCTAAATTTGTTTCTGAAGAATAATTGTGTTAAAGAGCACCATCTACTTAGGTGCCCAACTACTCCAGTCAATACTATCTGATAGAACAGTCTTTTTAAGATACATGGCAAAGTAATCGTTTGTCCCAAACAAATTAATGGGAATTAGAGGCCTTAGAAATCAGTAGGAACTAGTGTTCTTACCGTTACTGTTTTATTTTCTTTAACTGCTGTACACTGAGAGGAAAAAGGGATTTATTTGTCACCCTATAGCATCAGGGATCCTCAGTCTAGTGAATGACTAACAGAAGATTGATTGAAGCTACATGTTCAGGCTCATTACAGAGGAGTGTTTGAAGAGCATTATGATGAGAAAAATCCAGCCAGAACAAGGAGTATACCCAGGGAAAGAAGCTAGATAACAAAATAACCCAAGGAATATAATTATATTGGCACAAAAATTGGAGGATCACAAGTAAAGAAATTACTTCTATGTAATTACATTCTTTTAAGCACTGGTCAAATTAATCTCTAATTTCTAAGTAAGCATGGAGATTAGTTGGCACCAACTGATTCTGTACAAGAACTGGTGTTTCTGCTTTACCAAATTGAGGTGCAAAGTCCTAATGCTGAAAGCTGTTACACACACAGAAAAGCCTATTTAAGCATATGAAAGAAATGCTGAAGAAAATGTGGGCTGTACTAAAAAGATTGAGTAGAAAGGAGGGCACAAAGAAGAAGAAAACAGCATCTATGTGAAGTACACTAAACTTTAGAAGATGAAGACAAGAAAAGCTAGAGAAGGGAATTTTTAAAACTCAGTCAAAATTTGCACACCTTGCCTGTGTCTTTATCATTGCTTGAAGACAGAAATGTACAAAGAGCATCATACTGTTATTTTCCCTACTTAGAATAGTTAATGAGGTAGGTCAGATACACTTTATCTTATTGATTAGCATTTTATTCTGCAAGTAGCACCTTGACATCATAGGACCTATCAGGGCCAAGGTTTGCCTCAGTAAAGTATGGGTATCAAAAAAACAGCTCTTAATTAGTCATCATTGAACTATTAAAACTTTATTCTGTATTGAAGCCTACCATTTCTACAGTCGGAAGAATAGACAATGAAGGAAGGGAAATGTGGTATCTCAGTACAAACTAGCATTTGTCATGACCAACTTTTCAAAATGGAAAATAAATATAAGTTCTGGCAAGTCTGGCTGTCATTGAGCTTGCATAAAACTAAAGATTCACGAACTGGAAAGCCCAGTGTAAACACTTCATTGCTGTACAGATAAAGCATGGATCACCGCTAAACAAATCTTACAATGAAGGAGTATTTGTTTATTTCTGATGTGTGGTCTTTTTAGCAAATTTCTGTTTTTTTAAGTAAGATCTTTGAAGTAATCTGCATATTACATCTGCCTGTTTTATCCAGGGACTTGAACTTTGTAATGTAAAAGATTCCTTTCTGTCATAAATGCATTGTTGAAATAGCACAGAATCTATGCCTTTATTGTGTCTGATTGTCTGTTTACTGCAATCACATCAAGATAACTAATCATTTGGAAAAGTGCAGAAAATCAAGTTTCACTGACTTTCCTTTATTTACACATTCTGAGAAGCTAGTTATAGTCAAACTTCATATTAAAACTACCTCACATTTCCCAAGTAAATGTAGAAGTGATAAGAACGTTAAGCCTCCCAAAATCTGAATGACTGGTCTTGTGTTCACACAACTACTAAATAATAACCTTCCTTGTCCTTTTCCTTCATGACCCTTCCCAAAGCCCCTCAAAATCAGGAAATCCTGAAGTATCGTGCACTGGAACAAAGATTTGGAAAGGTGAGTCAGAGAGATGAATTTTGCCATTTCCCTCAACTTCTGCACATACTTTGTTGAATTCTGAAACTTCAAAACTGCTGTCGTATAAGTGTCTGCACAGAAAGAGTACATGTGAAAACCAAGCCCTGGCAATACCTTTGAACGTTGTCAAAGCCTGCATCATATGGCCTTGGTTTCGTTATTTTTCTTCCTATATTTTTAGACACAGAGACAACATGTGATAATAAACCTAAAAGAGTGAATCAGATTGGAGTTTGAGATTCTCCCCAGAACCCCAAAATCCAGATTTATTAGAAAAATAAAAAATAGACCAAAAAAAGTCCATATTTTGACTCTCATTCTCTGTTACGTCCTCTTCTCCTTGCACCATCCCAGATTTTCTCTCCTTGAACATAATAATTAAGATAAAAGGTACTATCCATCCTGCTTAAAATCTGTGTTACTGTACACTTAGATAATGATGTGGTCCACATCTTATTTTGATCAGAGTGAGTGCAACATGATTTTTTTGTTTTGTTGGAAAAAAATTTATTTGGTGTTTTGATGAGTTAATCATGTATAATAAAAGTTCAAACTTGTGACTGGACTCCATAGAGATCCTCATTCCAGGTAAATCATTTTAAGACCACCACCCTCCAAATATGGAAGAAAGAGTCAACAACTATAAATGTGTGGGAAACAGTTTCTTCCGAAAGGTGAAACAGATAATAGCACTTGGAAGCATGCACTGTCCTGGGTTCAACAGCATACAGGTTTTCATGCTCTAAGCTTCGAGCAATTGTGAGTCATTGTCTTCTACAGCCATGCTATTCAAGTGCTCAAATGTATGCTATTTAGACTTGTTGGTAGCTCATACTGAGGCAATTATCCAGAATTACCCATACATCCATTAGTGAATTACTCCAGTTCGCAAGACAGACCTTCCCAGTCTCTTAAAAAAAATTTCTCAGATGCATTACCTTGCATTTAGCTAAATTAAAGAGCTTTTTCTTGGATTTGATCCTCCATTAAAGTGATTCAGATTTCCCTGGCTTTGAACTACCTATCTTATCCCACAAATCTTTATTATCTTTAAGTTTTTCCAGCAGGGTTGTATAGCATCATATGAATTACTGATACAAATATTATGCTGCAAATTAGCTCTCAGCTCTATGAACCCTACTAGACATGGTCCTATGCATCTTTCTCAGTAGCTACATCATAACAGCTGTCAAATCTTTAATCCATCTAATCAATTCCTTGTACATATATTCAAACTTCTGAACGCTAATGCCATGTCAAATGTCTGGAGAAATTCAAGTATGCTAGGCCAAAACATTTTAACAGTCAGACCTTTAATGTTAGAGGAAAGCATACAAAATCAGTCTGGCTAACGTCACTTATGAGATACACACTATTTATTTTGCTTACAGAGCCCATAAACTACCTTTCCATTATTTTATATCTGAGGCTAATCTTCCTTGGCTGCCTACATTCTCTTTTTCAAGTACTCTAACAGTACTTCAGAATTTCCCTAGTTTTTGAAAAGTAGCTAAAGATAATGATTCAGATTATTCCACATCTGGTTCTTTAGTTGAAACTTATGTGAATCCATTTCTTTGGAATTTTTAGTTTTCCTTTCAGTGATTTTTGTTCTGTTTTCCTAAATTGAAATAGAAGCAGAAAGCTTCATTTCTGAGGACAGTTGAAAATGCCCTCAAGGTTTTGGAGATAGCATACTGTTAATTCTGAAAACTTCCTTCCATTGCAAGGAATGGTGCCTCCATCAGTAACTTGCAGGGTTTCTAGGGCTACCAAACCTCTGGCAAATTAAATCTGGATTAGCAATATCACCATTCAGTTTTCAGAAGCCCTGCCAGCATGTCTGAACACCATTGCACTGTTCTCTGTGCACATGCCCAAAGGTTAGACTCTGAGCATTGCAGTTATCAGACTATGTTTGCATGGGCCTGAAGAGAGAATGAATTCATTGTTCTCAATCAGGCATCAAAACCTTTTACGCAATAGGTGGAGAAGGTTAAATGATTCACAATGAGATTAACAATAACTTGAATGCTAATAAAGTATGTTCTAGAATAAACAAAAGGAAAAGTATATATGAGATTTTATGCTACCACCTCTTCTCCTCACTAACCTCATCTGAGATTTAAGCATTTAACTCCAGGTTGCAAGGAGACACCGACACCAACTTTAGGTCTATATCTCAATTGCTGCAACATAGGTTTATAAAAACTTTCTATAAAAAATAAGGATTTACTCCTCCTTATAGCACTGCATGGAAGGAGGAAGTGGTAGCATTCCCTGCCCATTTTATATTGACAAATCTTTAGAATATATCAAGATATGGAAGACCCTGTAAAATGACAATAAATTTTAGTCCAGGTCTTCACCCTTCACCCCCACAAAAGGTCATTATAACTTTTTATTCCATGCCTTCAGGTCTAGCAAATCTTTCTTAGTTATCTGCTAACCAAATCAGCTTAGCAGGTGAGAACAGAGAGCATCCTCTTCCTCTCTCCCATGAGCACACAGAAAAATATATAAACTGGCAATTAGACCACTGCCTCGAAGGGATAAGCGTGAGTTTAAATACATTTTGGACACTGCATCTTCTAGCAAGATGAATCTTTTACATATGTGATATTTGTTCTGAGTATATCCATTAGGTGAGACCTCTTGCAGGACACAGGGAGGTACACATCTCTTTTCAGAAGCAGATATAATGACTCTCATAACTGAAAAGACCAACTCAGTTATAGGGCTGAAATTAAACTGTGCCTAAATACCATTTTAGGTAAATAAATTGATCATGCATATGGCTCTTTTTTACCTCCCCATTTTTAAACTGTGTCTTCAAACTTGGCTGTGTCTATTTGCTTTGAAGTCAGTACTGAAACATATAGGCTGTACTATTAACTTGTTTAATTGGACTAGGACAATAGGAGACATAGCAATTTACACCTGAGTTCCTGATCATATGTTACCAAGAATCTCCACATTATTGAAAATGTTATTTCATCTAAGTACGAAGTCCATTTCGATACATATTTTATCTTGTATTCTGAAGTTCAAAGACATTACTTATGAAGCCTCAAGAGTAAGGATCAAATTCATCTTAGGTGTAAATGCGTTCATAAATATATTTGGCCAGATGTGTCCTTTCTCTATGGTTAGAACTTTTTAAAGAATCACTATGCTCGCTTCCATGTTCCCAAATAAAGGCTTTGTTTTGTGAGCATGGGGTAGATGGCTTCTACATGGAAGAACCTGCTGAAGCTTTTTAAAATTACTGATTTACAATTTGTAATGATTGAAAATTAATCTCCATTATAGTACTAATGTGCATTGCTACACTGTGCGATAGTAGAATTTTCTACCTTAAGTGGACTTTGATTCAAACAACAGGCTTGAGTCAAAAAAATAGAAAAAAGAACCAGTCATGTACTATATGCTCATTGTAAACCTTGTGCATTTTTTTGTGTTTAATATAGCTGGTACAAGAATGCCTGTACAGAGACCAGGAACTTTTTCTCCTTTGTTCAAGGTATTTACCTCCTTTCTCACCAGCAATTCTAAATATATTGAAGGAGGACATGTAGGATTTGAGCAAAAGATCAGAGGATTTTTTCACTAACATATAATTTGAAAAGAGCTCTTAATCATATAAAAGTTATGAATCAATTTATTATTTGGATAAACATTAGAAGAAATCTACTGGCATCCTGACTCTGGTTTGGGGTGGTGGCCAGAGTACTGTCGAAGTAAGAGTAAAAACAAGCCTGTGTCCTAAGCTAAATGTAGTTTCTAACATTAAAGTTTTAAAATGCAGAGTTCCCAAGAACAGTTCAGAAGCATTTTCTTGTAAAATAAATTTAAAAAAAAAACAATGTTGAAAGGGCACATCTTTAAAATAATTCTGAAGAGCCAGATGCATCATCAAGTTACTAGAATACAAAATGTAGTTACCTATTCAAGGTACAGTACCTAACCCCAAAATCACTGGAAGAAGTCTCCAAATAACCTACAGTGAAGAACAAGCATTCACCTATTCTTGGCCTTCTTCCTAGAGGCTTTCTTTTTTAGTCACTATCAGAGTAAGATTATGGTTCTTGACATGCTTTTCATTAAAACACTTCTTTAACAGAACTATTTTAAAATGAGTGTGAATCAATAGTAACTCTGCTTTTTGACATTCAGCTGTTAGAGTACTTTATGTTATTCATTTTAAGTATTGACAGCAGAACCTCCTCCTGTCTTTCAAAGCACCCCTGTCTTTTCACCTTCTGATGCAGCTTTCCTCCTCAGAAACATATTTAGTACCCCCTTTTAATAATAGGAAGGTTGTGGTTACAGGGGACCTTAAAGGTCATCTAGTTCATACCCCCTGCCATGGCAGGTATACTTTCCACTAGACCACCTTCCTCAACTCCCCGTCCAGCCTGGCCTGAACACTGCCAAGGATATGGTATCCACAGCTTCTCTGGGCAACCTGTTCCAATGTCTTACCACTCCTCCTTCAGCTTAAAGCCATTTCCCTTTGTCCTATCACTGTGTGCCCTTGTAAAAAGCAGCAATAAGGTCTCTCCTGAGCCTTCTCTTCTACAGGCTGAACAAGCCCAACTGTCTCAGCCTGTCTTCATTGAAGAGGTGCCCCAGCTCTCTGAGCATCTCTGTGGCCTCCCCTGTGCTTGTTTCAACAGGCCCACATCCTTCTTATGTTGGGGGTCCCAGAGCTGAATGTAGTACTCCAGATGATGTCTCAAGAGAGCAGAGTAGAGGGGAAGAATCATTTCCCTCAACTTTTTGATCATACTTTTTTTGACGCAACCCAGCATACGTTTGGCTTTTTTACAATCCCATGCAATGACAAGAAAACTTTCTTAGCCCACAGTGGAACTGCCATCATAATGCTCTAATACATTTGTAAGTACTAGATGAGGTTCACACTGATCACAAAGCCAGCATGCAAAACATGCTCTCAATTTCCCTACAAATGTGAGTTAAGCAAGAGAATGGAAAAAGAACATTTTCAAGCAGATTCATTCTGGTGAAAACTGAAGCATCTCCCAAAAATCCATCGATCAAGGCTTCTCACCACATGAGGATCCATTCTCCCAGACATTGAAGCTAATTTGAATGTTACAAGAAGAAGAATAAATTTGCACAGGAAAGAAGAGCAAATCATAATCTGGAGAGAGAAGTGAGCCAGGTGTTTAAATTCCTGCAAAGGAAGCCTATTATCCAGAACAAGAAGCTTGTCTTAAATGCCAGTGCTCATAAACTTGGGAAGTCTCTGACTGAGAAATTCTTCAGAACTGAAATATATCTAGAAAACCAGATGTCATTTTAAATAGAACCATTCAGTTTCGGGATAAAAAAGAAAAAGAGCTAGAAAGTCTAGCCCTAATGTGATTTTGGTCTGGTTTTGTTTGCTTTAATACCACTGTTTTATTTTCAGGAAATAGCGAAGTAAATATAGAGCCACCCAACTTACCTTTAACAAAGAATCATATAAAACTAGTATTCCTCTTTGAATTGTACATATTCTAAATGAACACTGTCAGACTGAAATCTGCATAGTCATTAGAAGTGGTTATATGTCACCTCACCAGCTTCACAAAAATTGCAGATTAAAAAAAATCCCATATTTATAAACTACTTAAATAAGAAAATACAAGTCTATGACAGATGGTTGAAAAAATATTAGAATTAAGTATAGTCACGCAGCCATCATTTGCCTTACTTTGTAAATATATAACACTATAGGTAAGTGAGTTGCATTCAGGAGTTTTAGACAACACAGACAAGGACAGAGATTTAACATTCTGATGCTGAAAGGCAGTGGAATTCTTTGGAGAATTCCTGCCGTATCAGAATCCTGCTTCTTTTTCTGGCTTTGTCAGGGATAACTTCATCAACTTTTCGCTTTAATTCTTGGTAAAATAGGGCAGCAGGAGGTTGTATTTACCTAATTCCTGAATTCCAAGTATGAAATTAGCACAGTCCGTTTTCTTAACCAAGAGGATATTTGGATAACGGCTGGAGGGCCAGCATGCTCTTTCTGAATATTCAGCTGTGCACAGGCTATATAGGAAGCCTAGGGGAGATTGGCAGCATTTTCTCTGAACCTGGCGTGTATCACAGCCTTTAGTACTGAAGCAGCTTCAATGCTGATACAGGGCTCAAACAGATCTTACCAGGCCCCTGATTATGCTCTACTGAGCTTATGTAAATGATGATTTTCAGGGGTTTACGCCCTAGCCAAATCCAGAGCAATTTTCTTAGAGACAGCAAATGGCCTTTGACCCAAAGACTATGGTCCTGCCAGATTTGGGGTTCCTACTGCAAAGCCAAAGAACCACGCTTCAAAGGAATGATTTTACATGAATCTGATACTGGCAAAAGGGTCTGGATAGCTTAAGCTTGTTTTTTTTTAATGCATAACTGATGTGTTTCATTCTGTAAATAAGGAAACAAACAGCTTTAAGACAAACAAAACCACATATATGAAAGATGTCACAGAAATACACACAGCTATTCAGTGCATGGTACAACTGCAAACTGTAATGACACAAGGTAAGCACATATTTTTACATTAATTAATGAATTAACTGAAAACTCACAGAGTTAAGGAGCCAAACGATCTACAATTTTGAAAATTTTGTTTAAATTTGAACTCAGATTTAAAAATGGAAACGTAATCTCCATTTTTAAAAAGGGAGGAAAAGGAAAATTCATGGAACTACAGAACCATCAGTCTCACCTCTGTGCCCAGCAAGATCATGGAGAAGATCCCCCTCATTCTTGGTGAAATTAAACAGTTCAAACAAAAAAGCCAATTTCTAAGTAAAAATGAAAAAAAAAAAAAAAAAAAAGCTTTTATTCAACCTCTATTTTTCTTTTTTAAGTACTCAGATTAGCAACCAAGCTCACAGTCTGCTTTTCTAACACCTGTACAAATGCCTACGGTCAGAACATCAATACAAAATTTCATCAGCTGTTGTAAAATCCCACATCTCAAAGCTGCTGAAAAGCTGTGAACCCTTCTCTGTTTCTAGACATGCACATTCTGATCACCTACCTTATGCTGGCTCTGGAGTTTGCCATCTTGCTCCATTGGTCCATTCAATTCACTAGAATAGCATAGAACAAACACAGGGGTAGAATGAGAGGGAAGTGAAGGTGAGAAGGGTGGGTTTTTTTACTCATTTAATATGTCAAATCAGCTAAGGGAAAAGGCCAAGCATGCTTGAGCCAGCACAAGGAAAGAAAAAGAATGTCATCTCCTTTGGGTAACAGTCAACTACTATACTGGTACAAATGCATGTGAATTGGTATTCTTATAACAAAAACAATAAGGCAAAAAGCTACTGTGGAGAAAACATGCTGGACCAATCCAGTTCCTACTTTCTTGATATAGACAGCCACTGTGGCAAGAACATTTCATCATTTTTTCTGAGCTAACTAAATTATATACACTTATTTGTAGATTGGTAAATTTATATGGCAAATTATGAAATTCCAGGTTAAAGCAGACTTATATTTTTCTACCAAAAAAAAAAAATTCCTAAAAGTATTTAGTAAAAAGTGAACCAAGTAACTATTTCCATATTTTGCCAGAAAACACTTTCATATATACCTAAACCATACAAGTTTCACATTATTCTAAATTACACCTCCTAAAAAAAGATGGTATTTCTTTCATTGCAGTTGCTGAATCTTCACAGACTGATGTTGGCAGGCCTTTTTAGTTCAGGAGGACTACATCGCAGAGGCTTTATTTGTAGTGGTGAATGTGAAGAACTTGAATTTGACATAAATATCAGGTCTGAAACTGGATCCAAACAATCATACGCTTATCAACCAGAACCAGTAATAGCAGGCCTTGTGTTATGAATTTATCAGCCTCTGCAGTCTCAAATGAAAGATTTTTGTGCTGAAGTTGAGATTACATACTGTAAGAATCACTGCAGATGATGGATACTTAAGTGATCATTTGCTGTTGGCCTTGGACTGTGAAGCTGCAAGAAACACTGGTATGAACAAAGCTAATGCAATTTCTGATACTTTAAGATCATTCAACTGTCCATTGATGTGAGCAGAGACTTGATGGACACAACAATCTCTGGCTACTTGCTCCCAGAGGCACATAAACTTTACTTGCAGTTCTTTATTGTCCTAAATATTTAATCTGAGAATAATGGAATAGCCCAAGAATCCCATGGAGAGTAGTGATCAAAAACAAACACACAAGAGCAGAGCAAGTTTATTAATTGTTCATTCGAGCTGGAATGGTTTTTGCAAGAGCTGTTTTCTTACATCAAGAATTTCCAATGAGTAGAAGAGTGACAAATCTTTACAGGAGCTGGATAACGTCTTACAAAAGTATAAAATGAAAGGATTCATCAAGAAGTTGTTCCCCCTTGAAGTATAGCAGCGTTTTCTATGTGCCCAATTATTGCTCATAATCCTAGCAGCTACAAGTTCAAGGGCTGGATTAGAATGCTGTCCAAGTCTCAAGAGAGTTTGTTCCTTTCAGCAGCATTAGAGAACTTAAGAAAGTCCAAGTCCTAATTGCATTTGAGAACTGTTGCCGTTACACCCAGCCAGTAACTCAGAACCACACAGCAGCTCACTCCCTCCCCTCTTTTTCCTAACCCCCCTCCTGGAGGGATAGAGAGGAGAATCAAAACAACCAGAAAAAGGTAAAACACGTAGATTAACATAAGAAGAGTTTACTAACTTAAATACAGTAAAATATTGTAACAACAACAATGACAATAATGAAAAGGGTGGTAAAAACAGAGAGCTAGGAATAAAACTCAAGACAGACAAGTGATGCTCACCACCTGCTGACCGATACCCAGCCCAACCCGAGCAGCCATTAGACCCTTCCGGGTGAATCCCACCAGTTTCTACACTGGGCATGACATCTGAAGAATTTTATGTGATTAATTCATTAAATTTGTTTATATTGTGTATAACTTTATGATTAACACTGTTTACACATCTCTGCCTCTGCATGTGTCCTGGGTTCTGATGTAGCAGGGTGCATACACAGGTAAAAGCTGATCATTTTCAGTGGTCTGTTGTTAAATACTGAAGAGTTATAGTTCATTGAATATGGCCCATTTTATAGCAAGCACAGAGTTATAGTTCATTGAATATGGCCCATTTTAAACAAGAAGAAACTTCCTTCGAAAAAAAGCCGTGTAATCAAGGCTGTGAGCTTTGAGGTCTCCTTTTTTTAATAAAAGCTGCCAATTTTACAGGGTAGTGAGGGCCAGGATCATAAACTGGTTTGGGCTGGAAGGGGCCTAAAAGCTCCTCCAGTTCCAAACCCCTGCCACGAGCAAGGATACCTGCCACTAGAGCAGGTTGCTCCAAGTCCTGTCCAACCTGGCCTTCAACACTGCCAGGGACTGAGTAGCCACAGCTTCTCTGGGTACTCTATGCCAGTGCCACACCATCCTCACAGGGAAGAGCTTCTGCCTAATGAGGAATCTTAATCTACCCTTTTTTGCCTTTTTTCAGGATAGCCAGTGGTTAAACAATATACTGCAAGTTAACATACATTTAGATGCAGCTGGCTTTAAAATATAAAGTAAAAAGTAATTTCAAAACTGTTGAATAGAGACCTACTAGATCAGAATAGCAAATTTATGAAAAGATAGGGAAAAATTATTCCAGATTTGATCAATATTATTCATATTCCTCACATTCCATCTATAGAGATTCAAGAATTTTTACAAGAATTCTTTCTTTCTTTCTTTGTGGCCAAGGCAAAGATGTATCAGACACAAAGGAAAAAAATGATATACAAAATCTTTTCCCACCTTTTCTACATCAAAACTTTATCCTATTTTACAGTCTTATTGAGCCTTATAAGCCTTTTTTTTTAATGCTTATCTTTTTAAACATATAATAAAACTAAGACCAGTTATTTTACTTCTCCTGTTGTTCAATACTCTACTACTTCCTTTTCTATTTTCACTTCAGCTGGCAATTAAGTACTATGCAGCTGTTTGTTCACTCCTCATCACCCTCTTCCCTCTTGGCGGGATGGGAAGAAGAACCAGCAAAAGGTAAAACACGTGGACTGAAATAAGAAGAGTTTAATTTAAATACCGTAAAATACTGTAAGAACAACAACAAGGACAACAGTAATGAAAAGGGTGGTAAAAACAGAGAAAGGAATGAAACTCAATACAGGCAAATGATGACCAATACAATTGCTCACCACCCACTGACCAATACCCAGCCTGACCCAAGTAGCAATCGGTCCCTTCCAGGTGACACCCCCCAGTTTCTGTACTAGGCATGACATGCTGTGTGTGGTATGCAATACCACTTTGTCTAGTATGGGTCAGGCGTCCTCCTATCTCTGCTTCCTCACAGCTTCTTGTGCCCCTCCTCACTGCAGAGCATGAAACTGAAAAGTCCTTGATCAGGATAAGTGCTACTGAGCAACAACAAGAACAGCAGTGCGTTATCAGTGTTGCTTTCAGACTAGAGGCAAAACACAGCACTGCACCAGGTACTAAGAAGGAGATAAAAGACTGTTACAGCTGAACCCAGGACAGTACCCGCCCCTTATTCCATATCATTCATATCATGCTCAGATCACACATTTCAAAATTACCATCGCTTTCTGTCTCAGCATGGCACTGCTGCTAGGAAGGAAATGAACTCCATCCCAGCTGAAATCAGGACACCTTCTGGTTCTGTCAGACTAACCAGGTTCTGAGCCAGCAGCGAAAACAATATACTTGGGTTTTATGCAAATTAAAAACACCCAACATAATTTGTTAGAGAAAGCTACTCTTTCTTAAAAAAACTATCCCTCTGTGCATGAATGCACAAGTTAAACAAGTTACTCCTACTTCTGCCTTTGAACATAGTTATACATGCTGTGCATTTCTTCCTGTCTGGCCATAGGCATGAAATTGCTTACAAAAGAAGAATGCATTTTTGTTCTGTGACTTCACAGAACTCAGATGCATGCCACAATATATGCAGACAGTCACAGTCCTACTGCTGGTGCCTTTTCTGTTTTTCACGGGTATACACCAGTTGACAGTACAGATCAATGGCCTGCATTTCAGTTTCAAGTCTTGAACAGGTAAGGACCATCCTTCTTATTCCTTGAAGCTGCACTTAGTATTTGAATAGTTCAAGATCACCACACATTCTGCTGGCAGCTGTTTATCACACCCAGCTAAGAAAAAGTTCAGCTGAAAAAAAAACTGTGCTGTAAAAAGCCATTTTTCTTGTTCAGCAATGTCCAAGGCCAGCTGGATTGCTTTCACCTCTGCAAACTGACTCCATTCACCCTCTCTTTCAGCAGTTTCTGTAACTTGTTGCAGGAGACTCCATACAGCTGCCTTCCATCTCTGATGCTTTCCTATACCACTGTAGGACCCATCAGTAAACAAGGCATATTTCTTCTCACTTTCTAACAGTTCATTATCTGTTGGGGCCTCTTCAGCACATATCACCTCCTCCTCTGGTGACATTCTGAAATCTTTGCCCTCTGGCCAGTCCATGATGACTTCTAGAATTCCTGGGATTTCCTATTTGAGCTCGTTGTGTAATTAGTGCAGACCACTTACTCCATGTAGCATTGGCTGCATGATTTGTAGAGGAGACCCTGCCTTTGAACATCCCGCGCAGTTTCACGAGTCTACTGTATCGCAAGTCATTACCATGAAGTACAGTGAAGCAAGAACCTTAGTCCAGGCCCCCCAGCCAAGAAAATGTAAACAGCAAATACTGGATGCAAGTAAAATATGACATGCTGAAAACTGTGAGATCAAGCACAATAACCCTGAGAGCAAATACATCAACATTGTGATGAGTGACTATTAATCCAAAACAATGCATGCTTATCATAAATATGATTAGACACACTCTGCTCAGATCTGTCATTTTCTCAAGCCCCACATTGGGCACCACAAAAAAACTGTTGTGGTTTAAGCCCAGCCAGTAACTCAGAACCATGCAGCCTGCTGTGAAGCTCCAGCTTCAGTTTCTTGAATCTTGGATAGGTAAGGACCACTTTTCTTATTCCTGGAAGCTGCACTTACTATTTGAATAGTTGAAGATCAAGGCATGCACTGCTGACAGCTGTTTATCACACCCAGCTAAGAAAAGGTTCAACTGAAAAAAACCTTGTGCTGTAAAAAGAGTTGTTATGTATCCTAATTGACATTCAAAGCTAAATACCTCTACCGTCTATTGTAACTAGCAACTTGCCACATCGACAAGATAGAAAAGAAGAAATAAAAGCCTTCTGTTCATAAAAGACTGTGGATTTCATAGTCACCAGTCTGTGAAAAAAGTATCCTGGAATGAGTTTGTTGTGTTTGGATGACGAGAACTTGACCATACCATCTCCTTTACAGCAGACTTTAGTTAAACACAGACCTATGCAGATGCTGAATATAAACAACCTGAGCCATCCATCTACAGTGAGCTGAGCAGCAAAGATATTTGTTGGAGTTCTGCTAAAGACCTGGATGTCTGCACCTACCACATAGAGTGTGGTTTTCTCACACAGGGAAAGAATTACTCCTCTCAACCTGCTGGCAATGTGCTGCCTAATGCAGGCCAGGAAGCTCTCAGCCTTCTTTTCTGCAACAAAGCATCATCATGCCATGGTCAATTTGATGTCTACCAGAGAACCCAGGTCCTTTTCAAACCTGCTGCTTTTCAGCTAGTCAGCTCTCAGCCTGCACCAGTGTACAAGGTTGCTCTTTTCCAGGTGTGGAACTTCACATTTCCTTTTGTTTGACATTTTCCTGCAGTGCTTCACCTGAAGTAAACCATAA
>JANRGW010010757.1:0-22057 GCA_024733675.1 Psilopsiagon aymara
CTTAAACAGGAGAAGTTTAGATTGGACCTGAAGAAGAAATTCTTTAAGGTAAGGGTGGTGAGGCACTGGAATGGGTTGCCCAGGGAAGTTGTGAATGCTCCATCCTTGGAGGTGTTCAAGGCCCAGTTGGATGTAGCCTTGGGTGGTATGGTTTGGTGTGAGGTGTCCCTGCCCATGGTAAGGGGGTTGGAACTAGATGATGTTAAGGTCCATTCCAACCCTAACTATTCTATGATTCTATGATCTGGAAGGTACCTCATTTGTCTGTAAATTTTCTCACTGAGCACACTGACCAAGGTCAAAACTGCCTAGTTTGAGGTGTTCAGAGTTCAAAGCCAACTGTGTTAGAGCCAGAAGCAACACAATTACCACTAGCCAAGACAAATATATCTATCCCATGTTCAAGATTCTTTAAACATACAATGCAGATTATTCCTTCTAATGTGTGCAAGTGACAGCCTGGAACATACAGTCACACCAGTCAAGAATTTAAGCATCACACCAGATATGCCACCTTCCATTTAAGTAAACCTACATACTGAATAAGTTTTGTCCCATCAACCTCATCACAAATCCCTGTTTGCAATACACGGTGATTCTAATACAATAATCATGGCATTTCTGGACACCAGACTGCATGGTATTACCTGATATTTATTTTATCCTTACAGTGGTACATTACATATGTCAACAGACTGTTGTCAGAACATTCTATGAGGTGAAATAAAGACATAACTGCAGTTTTGCAAAACTAAGTTTTAAAGTTTCATAAAGCTTCAGAATTTCTTGTTTGGCAGTCTTCAGGCTGAGTTTAAACTATTAAAGCCTCTTTAGCCTCACAGGGCTCATTTCATAAGCCCTGTTCCATCCAAAGGTCTTTCCAATATAAATTTTCCCAAAAATTCCCATACACAGTCACACACACACAATCAAAATCCAGTTTTACGTAGCTTCATGATAAAATTCACTTAGTTATTGCTCCCTTACAGTTTAATGCAATTACTGATGAGGGCATTATAATCTGAAAAAGTATTCTTTACACACCCAAGGTTTGCTGCCACATTTCAAGACATAAGCAAGCAGTTAGCTTTTTGAGACCTAGATATCTGTAATTCTCCATTTTTAGGTTCCTTTTTGTTAGTCAAGCACCGTAAATCCTAATTTCACGTGGAAGAAATTTAAATCACGCATTTACAAGGTAAAGACAATTTAGAGTGAAAGGAATCCTGAAAAGGAAGCACTACAGTACTGGGATAAGATGGCTGAAGATGCACCTTAAGAAACAGCAAAATAGGCTTAATCAAAGCAAAAAAAAAAAATGAAAAAAAAAAAAACCAAAATAAATCTGTACTGTGATCTTGGAAGTCAGATTTCCAAATCAGTAGAAGTGAAGTTTCCAATATAAAAGAATGTTATGAAGAAGTTAATGACTAGTGAAAGACTGATTTTAACATTGCTTAAAAGAAAACTTTACTGACATAAGTGATACATTCTAGTGTTTGTGGATTGACTGCATTTTCATACTAAGATCATTTAAAAACATTTTTCTAACTTCTACTAAATTTATATATAAAAGTATATACTAAGACCACAAAAATGTAGTAGGAAGAAAACTGTTTCAAAGTTACATTTGTGATCAGAAAAGAATAAAATGAAAATAGAGTTCTTAGACACCAAACCTGGACAAATGCTTAAATAAAAAAAAATAAAATTCATTCATCCCTTCTCTTTGCTAAATAGTTAAGACTTAAACCTGAAACTCCATGATTATGATCAAAAAGTACATGGGAAAACATGCAGGGTAAAGATTTTGGGAAGTTAGTCTCTAATCAGAAGCTATTCAGGCCAAAAATTTCTGTTGATATTTAAGGACTATATCAAGTTCAGATGCTAGAAAACAATGGCAAGCTGTAACTGAAGAGGCGATGAAAGTATCAGTATTTCTGTAGAAGCTCCATATAATAAAACAACAAAAAAAAAATTAAAAAGGACCTATAGTACAGAGGATTAACCGATTCTTCAGGCAGGCTGCCTTTCACTAAATCATAGAATGGTTTGGGTTGGAAGGGACATTAAGAGATTACCTAGTTCAAACCCCACAGCCATGGGTAGTGACACCTTCTACTACTCCAGGTTGCTCTAAGCCCAATTCAGCCTGGCCTTGAACACTGCAAAGGATGGTTTTCAGGGTAACATCTTCCAATGCCTCGCCACACTCACAGTAAGTGACTTCTTCCTAATATTTAAACCTAACCTGTTCCAGTTAAAAACCATTCCCCCTTTTCTTACCCTTATGTGCCCTTGTAAAATGTCCTTCTCCAGATTTCTTGTAGGCCCCCTTTAGGTACTAAACACTGTTATAAGATCTCCCCTGAATCTTCTCTTTTCCAGGCTGAACAAGCCCAACTCTGTCAGCCTGTCGTAAGAGAGTTTCTCTAGTCCTCTGACCATCTTTGTGGCCTCATATGGACCCACTCCAACAGATCCATGTCTTTTCTATACTAAGGACTGCAGAGCTGAATGCAACAGTCCAGGTGGGGTCTCATGAGAGCAGAAGCAGGGAACCATATGCTTGGACTTGCTGGCCACACTCCTTTCACTGCAACATATTTTCAAAATGTTGCAACAGTCTTAAAAGGACACAATTAACATCATTTTAGGATAATTCACAAGCAAAATACGTGTGTTAGTACATAACTTCCTACACAAGCAGTTAATACCCCGAATCAGGAGTTGCTGTCATTACCTGCAGTTCACACAGCCTACACAAGTGAGAATACTGTTAACATACTGATGCATGTGCTGCTGTACAGATTTCAAAAATCTAAGCTACAGACAATAAATCAAATTAATGGATTAAAGTAACATTAGACAGCATTACCCTCTTGACTCAACAGTTTCCACCAAGTGTGCTTGGAACTTAGAAATAGTGTTTCAATGTACATTTTTACCTTGCCTTTCACAAAATGAAAGCATTTGTTCTTTGAGTGAATTGTGGAAATATACAAGTTAAATAAATTACTGATCTTTAATGAACGTTGTATTTGTAGCTTCTACTTCAAATGATTCCATCCCACTTTAAGTTTTTTTAGAACTAAGCTTTTCTACCAAAAAAATCTGACTGTTACTTATTGCCTGTGCCCAAGAATATCAAACATCTCTAGTTTTCATTAAGGAAATTATGGGAAATATATCCTTTATCATACTTTAGAAAGAGGCTTCAGCTCCTCTTTATATCTAACAAGTTACAACAGATGTTTTCAAAGGGGTCAACTTGCTGTCCTTAGGTTTTCTATATTTTTTGAACTGAACTTCACTGAAATTAACTTTTCAAGATTATAAGAGAGAGTTCTGTTTAAAAAAGCACTATGAATTCACACACAAGTGAATTTATTAAAAAGGACAAAGGGCTTATCTGGAATACATAAGCTACTATCCAAGTACACAACAACTTCCAGTTCAACAGTTACTAAGAGTTCTTAATCTTTGAGACAGAATCACACTAGGAGTTCAGAAAACACACTCCTATTTTAAAGCAGTTCAACACATGCATGGTTCTCCAATAATTCCACTTTTTCAGGTGACTTCATGCTTAATTTTGTCTGAAATAACAATGCCTATCCAGAACACACATACATAATGGAACAAGAGTGAGAAAAGCATGATCCCCTTTCTCCCCAGAGCTGAAACCAGAGGTAAGCACAGATGGATTCATAACTACATACTACAAAGAACCACAGTCACTGCAGTGTAACAACAACCAGAAACACTCCACATTTTCTTTCAATGTGTGCTGGCAGAGACCTCACCACAGCTACCTAGTAGGCAGCATTTCCCCCAGAACACCCTTAGAAGAGAAATTTTGGTTTCATCAACTGAACTAGTCTCCAGACCTGACATGGAGCTCAAGGTGAAGCACTGAGGAACAGTGAGGAGCTATTCCATACTGCTACCATTCAGTTTCCAAACTGAGATAGAAAAATCTGTATTCCTCAAGCAATGGCAGATTGCTCAGAAGAGATGAAGAGTTAGCAGTGTAAGCAACAAAAAAGTGTACTGGAGAACCTAACACTGCAATACTTTGAACTGCAAAGTCCCTTGGTAACAGCCAGAAACATCATATTCTTTCAATTTAAAAAAGCTCAGGCACAGTTGCAAGTACACATAGCTTTCTTCTGTTCCCAAACGAATCTTTAGGAAAAGCATTGGGCAAATTGACATACTGGCACAGGTAAATTTTTGAGCTCTTCATGATGAATTTAAGCAAATTCCACATACTACCTAAAGTACACAAAGCATTTAAAGTACTTCAGCTTAAAGCTCCCAGAGCTCAGTCTTCTAAACACAGTAAAAACTAGAAAAGCATCTTCAAAGTGAAGTGATAGAAGTAGTATACAGAAGGATCATTTAAGAATGAGGAAGGAAAATCTTGACAGATGACAGGTGAAATTACTGTTAAAAGGAAGCTTGATACCAGTAGGCAGATAAAAAGTACATACAGACAAGCAAAAGGTTATATTGTGAATCAGACAAAAGTAAGGTAAGAAGAAAAAAAAAAAAATTGGCTTAATTTGAGTTACTGTTTCTGAAGAGGCTAGCTTTGAGAAAACAGACAAATATCTGGGTTTTACTTGTCATCTATGAGCAGCCAGAGGACATGTAGTGGATGACAGAGCTAGAGATAGACTGCAGCAAGATCCCATTACTCTCCCAGTAACACATATCTTAACCCACTGAAGCCTGGCCATGTCATCAGTCCATTCTGACATCTCTCCCAAGCTGTCATGCCACAATCACTGTGATCCAGCATCACTCATCCATTGGGGTGAAGGAGGAAAAAGAAAATCTTAATTACACTGTCTGCAATATAATCATCTGCTGCTGTAATTCACAGACAGGTCTGTATTTATTTCCCAAACTTGGTTACAACCTTCCCTGCAGCTTGCTTGTCATCCCTCTGTAATCTACAACACACAGGCAGAGCACCTGTCTGAGACTACACAGCCTCACTAAATAGTTCCAGTACTTGACTGCCCTCATGGTGAGGAAGTTTTGCCCTTTTAAGAGTCATAACCTCTAGTTTCAAGTTATGCTTCTCTCACCACAGCAATAAGCCTAGCCTGAGCTGTTTGATAACCGCATCATAGGTGCTGGAAGGCTGCTATTTCACCCCCCATAAGTCATCTTCCCCTGGGTTTTAGTTCAAGTAGACGTAATTCTAGCCCCCTAACTTCTCAAGTTAAGAGCTGTTCCAAGGAAATTATAAATCTTTAATTAGAAGCAGTCTATCCCATTTGGTGATAAAGACTAAAAGCCTTCCAAAACTCTAAATATAAGGCACAAATGCATTTTATTCTACCACCATTGCTTCAGGAAGGAGGATAGAAGACTTCCAAACTCACACAAGGTTAATGATAGCTTAAGTCATTATTTTTAATTCCTCCTTTGAAGTTAGCTGAAAGTAGTAAATACCCTATCTACACATACAAACACAGCACTGCATAGCTTAGAAATCTTACTCTTCAAAAGGAGCACATCCACACCCACTGTTTGTCAGCAGAAGACATTACAATCACACCCATTTAAAAATACCATGTAACATCTTTTCACTGAAGCTCATTTGCAAACTATGCATAAATGTTAAAAGCACACATTTTAATTATATTTCAATTTTAAATTAAAGGACATCCCAGTAAACAACCTGGGTATGCCACCAATCCATTCTGACATCTCTCCCAAGTTGTCATGCCACAATTACTGCGATCCAGCATCACTCATGCATGGGAGTGGGGGGAAGAAGGAAAAAGAAAATCATGTGTTCATGCAACAGAAAATCATAACAGTGTTTATGCAACAGTACATCTACTCACAAGGACAGAGCCTACCAGGCTCTTCAGGTAGTTCCCACAGGTTACAGGGATATGCATTAGCTGGGAAGGTCTAACACCAGTTCAGGATTTATGAGGTCAAGATACACAGAATCAACCTACAGAATTACCTAAGCGACTTAACAAAGAAAGCTAGCACACAGCACCTGAATTATGTCTGTGAACTAGTTTAAACATGAAGGCATAAAAACCTGACCCTAGATATAAAGGGTCAGAATAATAAATATCAGAATAAAAGATGCCTATTTCCCCACCAGAGGGCTTTACACAAAGCTTGACTTACACTTATGTCTGCAAGGAAAGCAAGCCTTATTGCTCTTCTATATAAAAATGTGCTGCTGTTTCTGCCAGAGGCAAAGAACATCTGTGCATCCATGTCTAAAGTCACAATCTACTGAACCTCAACACATTTGGCAAATGCTGTCTGTGAATGTGACTTGCATGAACATATCATCAAGTGAGGAGGCCTAAGAATTAAGAGCTAAGCAAAAGATCATGCCAGTTTTTCCATTAAGAATTCTCTGCAAAGACCTTCTTGTCTCTAGTCAAACTACTCAATCTCATTAAATCTAGCAATATCAAGTTAACTGACCACATGAATAAAAACTGGAATCTGAGAAGTCAGGGCTGATCTTGCAGCATCTGGATGCCTAAGTCAAAGTTTTCTCCAGGTCCAGGTTTAAGAACCACTTAATTGAGGCTCCACCTTCCAGGCTAAATAGTGACTAACAAAGATATCTAAGTTTTAATATAACATGAAATATCAAATTAGATGTCTTAATAAAAGCAAAAAAAGAAAGTTCTGCAATGAAGAACATAGATACTACTACAATACTACAAACTCAATTTCTTACTCATAGGAAGTGATGAAAGTTACTTTGCCGACTGTAGTACTACACTGTACTAGTGTACACAACTTGAACCCTAAGATATTTCATCCTTCATTTTCTTCTCACATGACACTGATGTCAAGTCCAGAATTACCACATTCCTCTCCTACCCGAATCAATTCTGCATACATTATGCAGAACACTACTTTGCACAGAAAATCAGGAGTCCATACTCACTTGCTTCTTTTTCCAACTAGAACAAAGCTCTTTGTTTAGTTCGGGTTTGGGTTTTTTTTTTTTTTTTTTTTGTTTTACTACAAAAGAGAAAAACCTATGGCTATTTTCTGAAGGTTCCTGTATTCCTTATTGTTTCAAGAGAAAAAAATACATCTATAAATAGCTGGTTATTACTCTTATTAATTTTGCCTATGTCACCAAAAAAGGTGTGGAAAAAAAAGCAAAACCCAGGAAATTAGATGCTTGGTAGCCTCACCTCAATGCCTGGGAATGTGATAATGCAACACAGAAGCTATTTCTAGATACAGAAAGGACAAGATGATGGCTGGGAGTAGTCAGCATGGATTTACACCTGGGAAGATCATGCCTGACCAGCATGCTAGCCTCCTACATTAAGTAACTTGGCGGACAAAAGGAAGGCAGTGGATGTTATTTATCTTGACTTCAGTAAAGCTTCTGACACCATCTCTCACAACAGTTGTCCTCATAGGTAAACTGAATAAGTAAAGGCTACAAAAGCAGCTGGTGAGGTTGACTGAAAAATTGTCTGAAGCACCAAGTTCAAAGGGCTGTGATAAGTGGCATAAAGTCCAGGTGGAGAACAGTCACCAATGATATAACCCAAGGGTTAGTGCCAGAGCTAGTACTATTCAACAGTTTCATCCACAACCTGGAAGATGGGACAGAGTACGCGCTCACCATATTTGCAAAAGATACAAACCTAGAAGGAATGAGTGATGCAACAGGTATGCATGCTGCCATTCAGAGGCACCTGGACAGGCTAGAAAACTGGCCAAAAAAGAACCTCAAGAAGGTCAAAAGGAAAATGCAAAGTCCTGCACCTAAGGAGGAACCACCCAATACACCAGCATACACTGAAGAACAAGCTGAAAATCAGAGAAAAGTCTGGGGTTCTGGTGAACAAGTCTAAACCAGAGCCAGCAATATGCCCTCAAAGCAAAGGCAAACAGCATCCTGGGCTGTATTAGGAAGAGCACTGCCAGCAGGTCAAGGTAGGTGATCCTTCCCCTCTGCTCAGTGCTGGAGTTCCCACTACAAGAGAGACATGGACATACCGGAGCAAGTCCAGAGAAGGGCCACAAAGATGATTAAGCAGACAGAAATATATGCCACAGAGGGAGAGGCTGAGAGAGCTGGGACTGTTTAGCCTGAGGAGAAGGCTCAGAGGAATCTCAATGTGTATAAATATATCATGTGCATAAGTGATGCACCTAGTCCACAAGTAAGAAAGACCGAGCCACACATTCTCAGAGGTGAGCAGTGAAAGGACAAGAGGAAACAGGCACAAATCAAAATACAGGAAATTAAATTACATTTAAACATAAAAGTATTTGACCATGAGCGTTGTCAAACACTATAATAGGCTGCCCAGAAAGGCAGTCAATTCTTCATCACTGGAAACATTCAAAACCCATCTGGAAACAGCCTTCAGCCATCTGCTCTGATCAACCATGCATTAATCAGTGGCATGGAACCATCTACAGAGGCTCCTTCAAACCTCCACAATCCTGTGAGGTTAATCCATTGGATTTTATTCAATTGAGTGTACCACAAAGAAGAAAACATAAGTTACAAAACCTCCATAAAGAAAGAGGATCACATATCAGATGAAGCAAGGCTGATATCTGAAAATACCTGGAACTACAAGTAAAAAAAAAAAAAAACCTAAAAAACAAAACCAAAAAACAAACAGGCAAAGAAAGAGGGGAGGGGAAGTTTATCCATTAAATAGAATTTACCTGGAGTTCAGACATATCTTTTAGAAAGGCAAGAAGAGCCTGCAGATAGCACAGATAAGCTTTTACTTGCCTTTCTGGCACTGAATTATCACAGTAAGTATTCATTTCAGTATTTTTCTGTAGCACCTGTACAGGCATCATGCCAAACTAAAATCAGAAATGTTAGTGTGTCTTACAGAAAACTTAAGGGAGACTTTTTCCACATCGTATTTGACTATCAGTCCAGACTATTATTAAAGACAAGCCAGCACAATGCACTACATACTATGAAGGAAAATAAAGCATTTCTTCTGATGAAGTTTCAAACACTCTTCATAATAACTGAGGTAATATAAGAGTATGAGTCACTGAAGTGGCAGCCATGCAGCCAGATCCCTCATACATTTTGGAGTTAAACCGTAAAATTCCAGATAGAACTGTGGCTGCTGCTGTCAAAATAAAAAGTGCCTTAAATGTTCTTTCAAATATTTAAAAAGGAAAAAATTACATTAAAATGCAATGACAACTCAGTTTTCACCTGTGGTAATCTAACATTAAACCTGTTTTGTTGAGAGATTTTGGAGGGTTTTTTTGTGGTTTTTTTTTAATATTGCACTGGCTCTGCAACAGATAAATATGACTTTTACAGAGTAAAACTAAAATGTAGCTTTAGTTGTAAGCTTTAACATCAGCGCTCTACAACACCAGTTTAAAATAGTTTCTGAACACAAGCGCTATTTGAAACAAAAACATTGCAACAGTTCTGTAGAATCAGACTTGGTTTCAACATTTTGCAACAGTGCAAATCACCCATTTCAGAGGAAGCAAGAAAGAGAAGCATCCAGCAAACAGTGTCACAAAGGATGAGCACAAAACAGATGTGGGAAAAATAAACAGCCTTCCTGCCCTGGAATTTGTAAAAAGGTCTGCAAAGAGCAAGCAGACTTCTCACTGCAGTTTGACTTCCAGTCCTATAAAGGGAGATCCATGAGAAAAGACACTTAGATGAATGAAATATTCTAAAAACAATAACAGACATACAAGGCTTTTAAAAGAACATTGTTCATTGCTTTATCAAATGTTGTAGTATCCTTCAAAGTGTAGTTACAATCTGATTTTTACAATTCCTTAGAACACTGCATCTTTTTAAATAGTGTCTTCAAAGACAACCTTTTCCTATTTCTGATTTAACAGACATTTTCAGAGAAGATATATGAAGTTGCTTTGACAGAAGTCTGCTAATACAGAATAATTACTGTAGTTTGGTTTGGGTTTGTTTTTTTATTTATTTTTATTTAAACTATAAATATATGCGTCCCTGTACAATTCATGTAAGATGGTCTCGCATTCCTCCAGTAAGTGATTAGCACCACAGGCTTCGGGGTCTCCTTGTTCTAAGAAGAGGAATGCGCTATGCAGTGCCCTTAAACTACGTAGGATTAGCGAAGAGAAGGATTTTTCACATCCGTGATTAACAAGGAAAAACCATTCCCCTCCTTGAGGGCTGTTCAAAAACCATATTCTCTACCTCATTATTCTTCCTCTACCTATCACACACACATGAAGGTATTAATCCTTCAAATGCTCATACATTCAGACAGAAGCCAGACAGGTGATTAAGTATCAATGCTTTAAGGAGGAGAAAATCAAAACATTAAGCAGCCTTAAAAAACAAGCACATGCATTAGCACCTCAGGTTTTTGGCAGTCCAAACTATCCTTCCTGGTTGAAGCAGTCAAAAACTGTTCAAAATGTACCTCAACTGAAAAATAATAATTCTCAGGCTTCAGTAATGAACTTGTACACCAAAACAAAGACCAGGACTCAGTGAGAAAAGGAACTGGAGACTAACTTCTAGCTAAAGAAGTAAGATTTCATTTTAAGAGTTCAGTACAACCTTCATGCTGTATAAGGTCTTACTGCTAAAAGAGCAATTTTCATTGAGAGTACATATAGTCAAGCACAACTAGATGAAATTCTGTTCATTTATTGGCTGTTCTTTTGTCTAAGATTGTTATACAAATGATTCCCGGAACAGAAGTAGTGACTCCACTGCTAATATAGCACGTTTTCACCAGGGTCCTAAAATTCCACAAAAACCTTTAAACTTCACACTCAAGCGTATGTAAATTGGGGAAAAAAAAAAAAAAACAAACAAACAAAAAAAAAAAAACCACCCACAAACAAAAAAAACACCACAAAACCAAGTTTTACTTCAGCTAAAACTGCATCATAAAAATAGACAACATTTGGCATTTTTTCCAGAGGTTCCTGCTCTTAAACCTTGATCATGTAATGCCGTAGAAGTGAAATCTTGGGGGTTTCAGTATTTCTTTTTTGCAACTGAAGTATCAAATTCAAAACCAGAAAGAAAATTTCAGACCAAAACTAATTATTCTGGGATTAATTAATTGATTCAGCACACATTTAAAGGCTCATAGAAAATCCTGCCATTCCTCTTTTTAAGTTCCTATTTTCCTATTTGAAAGTTAAATGTTATGGACAGAGGTAGTTAAATAATTGGAATAAAACTGCAATCTCATGCCACACATCAATACACGATAAAATATAAACAAATAGATTTATTTTAAACTCTGGAAAGTATGTTTTATCCTAGACGGAACATTTTTTTGTTAGTCCATCCTGCTATGCATGTCTTTGTAACGTGAGATTCTCTGTAAAACACTGTACATTCAGAGATCGTGGGTTTGGTTTTACAATTCAAAGCTTAAAGGTTTAATATATTTATCAAACTAGGTTATAACCCAAACAGATAACCCTGACCATGCAGTGTGTGAAATGCAGCTAAAACCCACTTTATTATACTGAACACCATTTAATATCTTTGACAAGACTGACTCCTATGTATTGAAATTATAATTAAGCTCTTGCTGCAGAAGCTGTAAGCCTAGCAGTTTTGCATGCAGATTTATAACCAGGCAAGAAATCTAAGTAATACTTCCATTTCTTTACCAACACAAAAAAAAAAAAAAAAACAAAAAAAAAAAAAAAAAAAAAACCCCAAAAAAAACAAAATAAAAACAACAACAGCAAACTTTTCCTTCAAACTACATAGTTGAAATATACATTTCCATCTGTGCTGGCACATCTATAAGTTTCAAACTGTTCATCAGCAGCACGAACAAAACTTTAATAATTTTCAGCACTCAAACACTCATAAGTGCATTCCTAAATAAACATACTCTTCATCTTAAGCTCTGATAACTTGTTTTAATATATTTATGGAGATGGAGCCCTGATAAACAGCAAGTATAGACAATCCTACTGTTTTTAGAATTGTGTTGTAGAAGACTAAAAAAAAAAATAAAAATGCATGAACTGTAACAAAACATTTAAAAACATTTAATTCTTGAAATATTTCTTTCTCCATCATTCAGCAATACATTGTAAGAAACATGAAAATACAATATAACATTCAATTTAAAACCTATTACAAGTACCAACTTGATGTTCAACCCTTGCAGCATTCTTTTCTTGAACTCAGGATTTCAGCCTATGCACAATGTACGCCAAGAGGGGGCTAGTTTTTAGGGAAGTGGGGGCATGTAGATATTTAAGTCAAACACTAACTCAGAGGTTACTCTAGAACCAGAGATAGTAACATTTTACCTCCACACTAGTGTTCAACAGAAATGGATTTCATGGTATTTGGACTTTGGTTTGGGTATTTTGTTTGTTTCTGGGGTTTGGGGTTGTTCTTAGGTCTGTACAGATAACTTTTTAGAACTATTATGATAATAGATATTTCAGAAATAAATACTTTTAATGCAAATATCAGGAGTGATGTGGCTTAGCCTGGAAACTTATTAGGCCACACAAGCAACCTTTCTCACAAGAGTAATCAGTGGGACTACTCATGCAAACCAAGTTATTCACATGGTAAATGTCTACAGAATCAGACTCCAAATTAGCATTTTAGGAGCATACTGCTACCTCAATGGATTATTCACAAATACAGGAAGAAAAATGGGGGTAGCTTTCAAATGCTTGCTATAAACTCTTCCTATTTTGATAGCTTTAGGATGTTTAGCATAGTCTTAGCATAATAGCTGATAACTCAACTAGACTACAAAAATTATGATTAAAAACAACATTCCTATCAGACAAAAAAACCTCCTGAATTAAAAGGTAACTACACTGCTGTGTAAACAAGTGAATAGTATACTTATCTCAAAACCTGACTACATTATATTTCTGGAGTACAAAGGATTGTAAGGAAATTTTAGACTTATGTAGCTTATAATAGAACTGGTTCAACAGTCTACAGCAGCGTCTTCAAATTTTATATGTCCCTCCAGATGACAATAGCTTGTAAAAACACTGATACTTCACTGGGAGCACTTGCTGCAACATCACAGAAGGTGCTGGTCTCAGGTATAACAACTTTTAAACATAATTTTTAAAGCTGTCCCTAATAATAGTGATAGTTTTCAGAAACTTCAGTTCCTCTTGTTTTCTTAAGAGACTATTTCAAACCATTATAAACATCACACTCAAGATAACAGCTTTATAAAGAAAAAAGAAACAAGCTTTCAATTTCACATTATCATAAGGAATCATTTCAAAAGGTTTTGTCTCCCATAACAAGCAGTGGTTTCCAGAATTCTAAAATGTTGGTCAAGTTCTCCTTACCTTGACCTTTTATGGCCTTTCTGTCATGAAACATACAGAAACCCACCAATGATACACGAATGTTGTCTACGTAAGAGAGGTTCAGAAAACATAACAGGTCAAATCCTAATCCTTTCTTTATGGGACCTGCCATGTACCGAAGGGCCATATACTCTTTAAAGGCCTATTCATAGAAGCATGGGCTCATCATGCAGGTTACTAGTTTATTCATAGAAGCATGGGCTCATCATGCAGGTTACTAGTTAATACAGAAAGCCTTGCAGATGCTAAATGCAAGACAGACAAGATCATAATTAATCCAGGAGGTTTTGACACTGCTTCAGGATGCACACAAAGGCTGATTGAAAAATAGGCTGTATGTACTGAAGTTCAAAGAATGTTGTTTCAGCATACATAGCATTTATACAACACAGACCATGTGACTCAGCTATTCCAGATACAGGCTGTGAAGAAAGCCGTATTCATGGCAGGCTTCCTAGCTCAGGCAGTGTTGTACCAAATCGGTCTGGACCAGAGCTAGTACCCTTTAAAATCTGAGCCATCGCACAAGATTATACCCAAGTGAACACTGAAATGTATACCCATTTGTCTGAAGACTTCCCAGAGAAGTATCCATCTTAAAGTCCTATAGCAAAATCACCTTCAGCTTCACCAGTGTCTCCTCAGCAACTGAACTTTTCACGAACCCAAAACTTCTCCAGGTTGCTACTTTTAATCTTGTTTTCCCTCCCAGTTCTTATGTAGCAAGCACTACTACACAATCATTTATTGCTAACTGAATATTTTTACTTTAAGATTGCAGCAAGGCTGCTGTAGCAACAACCACTTGTTACAGCAGTATTTATTGTGGTTTTGGTTTCCATTACACTTCTACAATTACACTGGTGTGACACAAATTCCAGTTATGGAGCATATTATCTCTAAACAGCTTTATGTCCTACTACATATACCTAGTGTAGTAGGGATTTGTTGTTCCTTTACTAAACTACAGGAAAAACATTAGTGTTGACTTGAGATATACATAGATTTCATTAAATCATGTCTTACAGTTGCCTGCTGAAGAGAAGGTTGAGAGTTTCTTCAGATTATTTTTGCAAAGTGCCTCAGGTCTTCACTTCCCTTAAAATGGGTTGAGGATACACAGAGTTCTGAATGATCAGATGTTCAAAAGAGTATTCATGATAACTTATCCAACCAAACAGTTCCTTGGAAATTAGAGTAACTGATCTAAAAAGAAATTATTTTGTAACAGAAATTCTGGTTCAGAAACAAAAAATCCAAAAGCACCACTTAACCTAAAGAGACAGATTATTTTTTCCTCCAAAGGGAAACTACTGTGAAAGTCTGTTCTTCATATTAAAGAATACTGAACTACAGGAAGCAGGTTTCAAAATTGCGCTTGTATACACTAGCATAAGATAATCCATCACAAGAAACATCACATGGAAACAATCTTGTAAACTGAATCAAGTTCATTTAAGCTGCAGTAAGGTGCACTTACACCTTCCACTGGCATGCTAAGAGGACTACATCAGGTATTTCACAGTTATTTGGCACACTGCATTTATAGCAGAAATGTGACATTTACACTTACACATTTTAAAAAACTGAAAAGCTTTAAAGTGCTTGCTCCTTAATGTATAAAAGAAAATACTTGAAGGAAGTACCCACAAGTTTCCCAAGAAATCATTTCTAATTCAGAATCCCAAGGAGATGAATTGGCTGTCAGATAACAATGCGCCTTCATCAGATGGACTTGGCAGTTGTAAACAGGAGGAATTTTCTCAGCTTTTCCTCACAAATATGAAATATTTGCTCTCTGCCAACAGCTGGGGCAGTTTAAAGACATCCTGCATATATATTCAAATTACAAGTCACCCACACACCTAACAAAGACTGAATTCCAGCACTTAAAGAAACTCTGACAAGAACTGGAACAGATGCAAAATAAGTCCAAAGACAAAACAATCTAACTTTGTCAGTCTAAATGACAAAAAATTTCAACTGTCATAGCTTGCCTGCTGTCGAGAGAACAAAAATAAGCCACAAAAGTAGACATAATTATCAGACATTCTCTTCAGAACTAGTGTCTTATGTAACTGGAAAATATCTATTGTTTTCCAGAGTTTATAAATTTATCAAGAGAAAAAATTAAAAAGAAAACAATGGCAAAATGCGAACATAGACAAGTTTTAACTATCAAAGTTCTTTTTCCTCTAGTATTGCAATTCTGTACTTTAGAAATTTTATATTAAATGTCTTGAAATTGTGACAACTTATTAACAATATTTCAAAAATTATTTTAAACCACATTGCAGGATTATGGTTCAAGATAATCTAGAAATAAATTTGACTACATACTGTTTTAAAACTTGGCAAGTATTTGGTGTCTCAGTGTCAAGCCACATTCACAATGAAGGCAAGAATCTTTTAAAATTTATTAATGTTTCATATATGCGTACTTCTGCATTATGAACTACACTGCTGATTATTTTTTTAGCTATAAACCTAATTTGGGAATGTGTATACATTATTCCAATACATCTCTCAGCAGGAGAAGATATACTAAATCTCTATTCTTTGTACAAAATTTAAAACACATTGTATAAAAGCATTGCATTAAGCACTTTATACAACTTTGAAAAAATCTGGCTATGCATTTCTAAGAGACATCAATTTCATTAAAATTTATTCAAAAAAGATTGCACTATATAACAACACTTTCAGTTTTTAGGTCAAAGAGTTACTTTGGTTTATTTGAAAATACGAGGTAATTAACTCAAGTACATGATATATCAACTACTTTAGAAATACCATAATTACACTGATGGTTATTAAGTCTCTTGAATAGCTTTGTCTATATGACCAAACCATAATGGTTGTGGGGTTTTGTCTTAAACACACAGCAGCTGTGGATACAGAGCACAGCTATAAAGACAAACGGAATGTCTAAGCCAATGCTGCTTTTCAATAAAGTAGAAATACTTTTATGAAGTTAAAGCAACAGCAAATGAAAAGCTAAACAAGATCTCAGATGCATGCTTAAAGAAAATGAGATATAACGAAAATGCAGCAACTAAGATGCCTAATAATGAAGACATTACTTCAAAGTTCCACACGAACATACATGAATAAAGAACATTCTTTGACTTTCCTAGATGAAGACTGAAACTATACCCAACAATCAGCATTCTGCCTTTAATAAGTCAAATGTCCCAAGTTGTAGAACATTTTTAAAGACATTTTTATTTTAGGAAGTGCAGCAAACTACGACACATACTGAAAATTAAGCAACTATTATAAAAAGCTGAAACCTTTAGGGAATCACTCATTTTCTCTGTCCAGCCACGCAGGTGTTTGCACTTCACCAGACAAAATCCTTTCATTGCCACTCTATTCTCTCTTCCCACAGAACTCAATCATTTTTATTTATTTTTAAGTTCAAATCCACTAGCAGTGGAAGAACTAGCAGTTCTTACTTCTCTAAGCCTTTGTAAAAGCTCCAATCATATAAAAACTGAAGGAGAATTAAATTACTGCTTTCATGCTATGTAACAAGACAACACTTTATAACTAGCAGTTACTTCCAGTAAGACATTACATAAAACATCAAACATCTCCAAGAAACATTTAACAGTGTACTTCAGATAACAGGCATTTTTTAGTTGTATTCATATTTGAAAAGGCCCTTGTTTATTCAAGGGAAGAGATTTCATAGTACCCAAGCTATTTCCTACAAAGTAATTGCAGTTTACACTTCAAGTCTGGACGGCTCATGAAAGCTCCTCCCTGGCCAAGTCCCATACATACTGCTTGAGAATATCTTTTCTTATGTCTTAATTAGGATACACATTCCATGTTTAAAAAAAAAACAACCAAAAACAAAAACAAGCAACTTAAAAAAAACAGAGGCCTGAGTACGCACAACTGATTTGATTAAAAAAATTAATAAATCTCTTATGTTTAGAACTCAAAATACTTACAGCCTCTCCAGTTCTTTTAAATCCTGGAATGCTCCTCTCTCAATAGTACTAATCTTGTTCTCCATCAGCTGACTGAAATACAGAATTTTTTATACATAAGTTCTAATAGCTCCAAGACAACTTGTTGCATTAACAGTAGTCATTTAAAGGCAACCACATACTCATTAAAGCAGCACAACAGTTATTAGACTGACACACACTTTAACCTTCCAGCCCCATCATCAGCACTTTACATGGGCTTATATACCAGAAAGGGTAAAAATAAGCCTCAGTAAAAGAAACAGGGACACCACATTTGCTCATTTACTTAACAATCCAAAGTTAAAAAGTCACACACATACATACATGCTGTTTTTATACACATACATACATCACTGCTCCTGGACAAGTTACAAGACTCTAGTTGAACAGCTTGAAGGCAAATACTATTCTCACATGAGAATGACCAAAAAAAATAAAATACTGAAATGTGGTGTTGGGAGGAGACACCCGTAAAACACTGCACAGAGATTGCAAATGTAACAGTACTTTTGTTTTGTAACTACATTAAAAATCTCTGCAACGCATTCAGTTTCAGAGAGAAACAGAAAAGGATTTTATGTGACTACTTTATCAAATTGAAGAGCTTTAAGAAATTAGCTACATATATTATGCAGTATTTTAAAGATGGTATTAGATTTTTCTACCCACAACCCAAAAAAACAACCCAAAAACCAAATCCCACAGAATTTTAAAAGATTCATAACATTTGAAACAAAAATGTTGACAAAAGCACCAAAAGAAATAATTCCTTCCAAAAATTCACTGTTAAAGCGTTTCCTTTTGGACCAGAAACTGTAGTAAAGCAATAATCATCACCTGTGACTTGCTTTTAAATTCAGCAGAGGAAGAACTTTTCTTCTAAATGAATTTCCTTATACTTTAGGTTGAGAGTACACATTTCCAGTGTGAACTATGTTTTCTAACCTAAAAGTCACTCCAACAGTTATTCAAGCAATTTTAGCAAAGCTACATACCAAATTCAGTCCTTGAGTTCTCTCATAAGCTTAATGAGATTATAAAAATTTAGACAAATGATATTTCAGACAATTGCTAGCTTATACATATCAGTGTATAACTGGGGGAAAGGGGGAGATTCAGAGAGGGAGGATGTTAAATTCAGAAGCAGTAGCTAAACGGTGTTAACTTATCCAGCTGATAAACTGAAAGATAACCAGTTCAATGGCTGTATAACAAACTGCAGCATCAGCTCCAGAAGTTATCAGTAATAGGATGAGAAAACTTACAGAACTCGAAGGTGCCTTAGACCAGCAAAGTCAGTCTTGGTGATTCTTGTGATGTTATTTCCATTAAGATCCCTAAGAAAAATAATTCATAAGCAGCAAAATTAAACATTCAAAGTTACTTTTAAATTGTTTTGTTTGTTTTCATGGGCACAGTATTCTGAGCAATTAGGAGATGTAAATGAACCAAAAAAACCATTCCTACAACTAACACTGTGTGAGTTCCTCATTTCCAAGTGACTGAACAAAGGTTTATCTTGAAGGTAGCAGTTTCAAACTTTGTAATAAGAGACCTTTACAAAGTCAGTTCTGCCTGCCATTATAAAGCTCATATTTAACAATATAGAAAGGTAAAAACCTGTCTGAACATGATTGTAACTGCATTTAGAAAACCAATAAAGCTACTATATGTATGTGCTACAGCATTTGTCTGTTATAAAAATTAAGACTGAAATCAAGACAATTTTCACCATTCTTAAGCAAATTTCAGCTTTCATAGCATCGCTACAAAAAGTGGGACAGAGCTTAACTTCCTATAGCAAACATTAGCTTCCAAACAAGCATGAGACTGTTTGGAGAATAAAGGATGGGAAACATGATTTTATGAAAACTAAATTCTTCACTTGCTGCATGGGAAGCTATACTGACTGTAGAAACCAAAGCGCGTTGAATCAACAGAAAACTATTTAGGCCCTAGCATTTCTGTTCATACCTCAGCAATACTTTACCTTCGGGAGTATATGTCCCTTTTTCTTAAAATTTTGGGGGCAAGCTGTGTACATCGCTCAGTACCAATTGCTACAAATAAAAACAGACTTCGCAACTCCAGAGGTAAGCCATTAGGAAGTGCTTCTACATGGCAACCGCTCTAACAATTACAGCTCATTCCCAAAGTAATTGGGGCGGGGGGGAATAAATAACTACCCTTTTTCATACGCCAACATCCAAATGACTTATTAGAGATAATAACGTGCTTACCTCTTCCACTCCTCAGACACTATTAAAAGGCAACTCGATATGATGAAAGTAACCGACCACACGCTTGCTCACTCTCAAGAGCAGAAAACCCCCTAGCCGAAGGGTACACGAAGCATGTCAGAAAGAGAATGGGGGAAGGTCTCACAGTTAAGGAAAAACTTGGTGCCAAGTGAGAAGAGGCTAAGTCACCCCAGCGGGCTCTCGCCCCAAGACAGATGCGGCCAAAGCCGCGCCGGGCTCCAGCTTCACTCCGGGGCAGCGGGCGGCAGGGCGCCCAGCCAGCCTCCCCACGCGGTAGTCCCGCTGCCCCGGGGCTGGAATGAGCGCCGCCGCTCGCCGGGGGGCCTGCCTGCGTCCGCGGAGCGCGGCGGCCCGGCTCATTCCCCGTTGCCTCAGGGGAAGAAATCCGCAATAGCGAAGTTTGCAGGGAAATGGGCGCCGGAGGGGGGAGACGCCGCTCTGCCGCTGCCGCCTCGGGGCGCCCCCCGAGCGGCCGCTGTGCCCGCCCCGCCGCTCCCCGCGGCGGCGGGAACCGCGCTCCTCACCGTGGCTTCTCGGAATGAAAGGCAGCAACTGAGAGCAGCGTCCACCGCGACTCCGCGCATCGCCGTGAAATGGGGAGCGCTAACAGCAGGGCACGGAAACGGACACGACACACACCCCCTCCCCTAAAGAGCGTCGGGATCCCAAACCGGGCCGGCTCCAAGGGGCCACATCTGCCTCTCTAGCCAGCGGGAGCCAGGGAACGAGGGGCTCTCGCCGCCGCCCCAGCAGGGTTACTTACAGCCTCTCGGTGTTGCGGGGGAGGTTCCTCGGGACCCCGCGCATGGCCAGCCCGTGACAGTCCACCGTGCTCCCCGAGCAGGAGCACTGCGCCGGACACGGCTGCGGCACCACCTCGCCCGCCATCGCCAGCAGCAGCCCCAGGAACAGGGTGAGCTTCCCCCAGCCGCACATCATCACCACCCGCTGCCGCCCGGCCGGGGCCCGCCGGCCTCGGCCCCGGGGAGGCGCGGGGCGCGCCGCCCTCCTCCTTGCCGCGGGGAACACTCGGGCAACTTTCAGGGTGCAGAGAAAGCGAAGTCCCCTCTATCCAAAGCCAAGCAAAATAACCCCGGCAAAGTGAGGTGGGTGGCACGGATCCGCGGCTGAAGGCAACTTCGCTGGGAGGGGGGCCGGGCCCGGGCCCTCCCTCTCTAGCCCGTCGGGTGGCGGGGAGAGGAGGCACTTGGGTCTCGTCTTCACACGCTCCCAGAGAAGGCGAAGCGACGGAGTTGGGCTAGCTCCTTATTTTCTTCCTCGCGCCTTTCAAAGCCGTGACTCTCCTCTGAGCTCCCGGCTAAAGGCCGCGGAGCGCCGTTCGCCCGAGCGGCGTGGTTCCTGCGCTGCCCGCGCGGCGCAGCAGTCACTCCCACGAGCGTCCCCCGTCGCGGGCCGCTCACAGCCCCACGGGGGGCGGCTGCGGGACTGACACCGCGCACACACGGCCCTGCCAGAGGCGCCTCAGCAAATCATGCCCCTCTCGCAGGCATTCATCAAACTGTCTCACGAAGAAGGAGGGAGGGGAAAAAAAAAGTCAAACACGAGATGATGTTGGGCTTGGCTTTCCACCCCCCGCGCCCCCTCCTGCTGTAAGCTCCCAAGCCAAGTTTAGCAGGAAAGGGCTGGTCCTAGAGAACGATAATAATAAGCAGTCGAGAAGTGATTCGTTGCCCTGCTGGAAGGGAGTTCATCCACGACCTCGTTTTCCTCAGTGACAGATCACAGCTATAGATCCTTCTGTGATCCCGGGAGCACGGCGAAACAGGCCGGAGAACAGATGATGTGAGGCGAGAGAGGGGAGAGTGAGGGGGACGTTATTCTGCTCCCCGTGGTCTCCCGGATACCGTGGCTTTGCTGCGGCAAAGGCACCTGATCGGAAAGGTAGGAACTGCTCAGTCCTTCCAGGTGAGGCCAGTTCAGCAGCTCCTAAGCTTGCTACAGGAATGGGAGCAACTTTCCTCTTCTCCCAGAGCCCGCGGGGCGCAGCGCCTCGGGAAGGGTTTGCGCCCCTTCCCCTGATCTCACCGGTGCACCTGAGCTGCCCGTGCTGGTGCCGAACAGTCCAGCCCGGCCCTCGGCTCTCTGGCGGCGGCGCTCCTCTGGCGCAGAGAGAAACGGCAGAGAGGGCGCGGGGAAACGGGAGAACGGAGGCAACACGCCGGCTCCTTCCCTCGCACCCCAAGTCTCTGCGCTTGAACAATAGAATGGCACCGCCGTTCGCAGGCCGGCTCTCCTCCTCGCTACAAGGTGCCTGCCGCCGCCCGCGGAAAGTGCTCCCCGAGCGTGGCTTTCCGCAGAACCGCCTCCGGCACCCAGCGACCGCTCTCTGCCGCACAACCCAGAGCGGCGCCCCTCGTCCTGCTCCCACGGAGCCAAGAGCGCCCCACGCGCCGCCCTATATAGGGCCGGCGGGGCCGCGCCTCC
>JANRGW010010757.1:22125-38732 GCA_024733675.1 Psilopsiagon aymara
GAATGAAAGTTGGGGGAGCGGCCGGGAGGCAGGTCCGTGTGTGTGCCCCCACCCCGGGAGTTGTTGCGCGGACTTTCCCACGCAGCCCTAGCCTGCGGGTGTCAAGCGCCCGCGAAGGAGAGCGGAGAGGAGGGGCCGCGGCGGTGGTTCTGTGGATTTTGCGGGGGGTTTGAAGGGGGATGCTGAAACATCGCCTGCTGCACTTGTAAATACCTCTGGCGTCTCACCGAGGGTCTGGTCTGGTTTGTGCCGCAGCAGCTACAGGGGGGGAAAGACGGTTTTCTTGGCGTTTTCTTAGGTTGCAGTCTTAGTGTGAAACACACCAGAATCTTTGACAAATTATTTTCGAAAATAGGGTGGTCAAGTGTTATTCCACACATTAAGGCACATTAAGGTATGTAAAGTAGCAACACTGCTGTGCTCGTTTAGAAAACACCTTCCATTTACAAAAAAAAAAAAAAAAAAAAAAAAAAATTGTATTCTAAATACAACGTTCCTGATGAAATTTCCCAAAGTGCTATTTACTGTCAATGCGTCCAACATTTTTTGGAAAATATTGAGTGCATCGGCCTGTTAACTAGATTTTAAGTAGTTTTCATTTTATTTCCTTATGCATTTGGTTCCATGCAATCTTGAGACCCTCGTGATAGGTGAAAGTGATTTGTCTTTCATAGATGGCAACCCCCAGCAGGGATGACTAAGCCCTCAGCAAGGTGTAGTTTGAAAACGCTCATGGGAGTCCATAGTTTGTTCCATATGGCTGGGTCCAGCTGAGTCTCCTCGTCCTTGGGGTCTCTGCTGCACAATCCTCACAAGAGGCTTACTGTCTCTTTTTGCCTGTTACCAAGAGGACAAATACTGGTTTCGGAAATGCTATTCTAGATCTGAGCTAATCTGCTGAAGTGGAAGCCAGCAAAGTTACTCCTGACTTCTCTTACCCTAGAATGTGAGCCAAACTGAAAATTGCTAAAAATTTACATATCTACAGAAAACTCATTTTTTATCCATGTATTGGACAACATCCAGTATAAATATGATTGTTGCACTGTTTTCAGATGCTGGTAATGGCATCTTTAGTCTCACAGAGACTCAGATATATTCCAGTTTTTTAGACCGATGCAGGAAGAATTCAGTGACTGTAAGGGGAATACATGAGCTTCCTTGTATAAATGCCTTTCACTCTTTCTCCTCTGTTACTGGTATAGGTCTTTACAAAGTATTTCAAAAGGATTTTGCAAGTTTCTAGCAAGGAATATGAAGGAAAAAAAAAAAAAAAGAAAGAAAAAAAGAATTAATCTAACATACTGCTTTCATGCCTCTACTGAAATTCTTTATCTTATAACTCCAGGCAGACAAACCTAGAACATACAAATGTTAACCATTCAGTGTATTTTGATATTTGTTTGAAGTAGCAGCAATATGCCTAGTGAAGCAGAAGAAATTATGAATCTTCTTAATATAGTAATTCTCAGGAAATCTGAATCAATTCTGAGAGTGAACTGCTCTGCACAGACGTGATTCAAAATCCAAACTGGTTTTAATTTTATATACTTTGTCTTCAAGGGGAAGTATAGTAAGTACAAGCAAGATCAATTTTTATTCCTGTTTGGGGGGTTCATTGATTTTTAACATGCCCACCTTTGAAGCATACCTTTCATTCATTTCGATTGATTTTCCTGAGTTTCTTGCCTGCCAGCACACTGAAGCTCTCTTTTTGTGATTTAAACTCTTCAATGGGAAAGCTCACAATGTCTGAAATTGTCTGAACGAGGCCTTCTGTCAGACACGGTGTAGTATCATTGCTGGAGTGTGAACCTTGCCCTGCAGAGTGCCCTGTGGCTGCCTCAGTTGCCTGCAGAAGTGATTCTAAGCCACTTCCAAAGTTATGAAGGAAAATATTCCCATAGAGGAAGAAGCTGGGGAAAATTATAACAGGAAGAAGTTAAAAAAAAAAAAAAAAGGAATTAGAAACATTCACCAGTGGAAAAAACAAGTTTTGTTAGAGCTGTTTCAGAAAATACTGACAACAGGTAAAAGCAGTTTACTGTTTTCCACATTTCATTGTACAGCATTCCACCCTTTGGACAAAAATCTAAAAAGATTCTCAAAAAGCTATGATCAGAACTGTTATTATAAGGAAATCCATGTCAATAATAATAGGCAACATCCTGAGAATGAAATCCAGAACATCAAAATAGAAAAAGCTGCTACTTAAAACTGAGGTTGAGTGACCATGGCTGACTACAAAGCTCAAAGCTATGTCAATATATCAGCATCACTATAGCTTTATAAGGGCGTATGCTTGAAAGACACTGAACAAAATGACTCATCAATTTGTAAATAACTGAAGGTCAATAATGTGATGCAAAAATGGCCCATAGGGATATATCAAGAAAAAACAGTATAAACTAATCTAGTTTCTTTCTTTGACAAGGTAACTAGCTTCTGTATAAAGGAAAGTATAATAGATGCTGATATTAGCAGATCATTTGCTATCATGCACATTTAAACTCTGATACACAATCTACTTAAATGTAGTCAAAATCTAATTTCTGGAATGTGGACACTGAGTAAAAAACCCCAACCCCTATATTCAGAATATGATGGATAGTCAGTCAGGGAGAGACTCTTTTAAAAAGCTGTTAAGACTATTATGCCACTGAATGATTCCATTAGTGATTGAAAATTAAGAATAATTATTAACAGATGATACCAGAATGGAAAGGGATGTAAGGAGTTTGCAAGGCAGAACAACAACTCAAAATTATTTTGATAAACTCGAGAAAACACATGGAATTAGTAAAGCTCGAGGATGACATGAGCATAACATTGCATTCAGAAAAGAAATTCAAATCTGTAAATGCGAAATTACTAGCTGGTCAGCAGCACTCCAGAGAAGAATATGGAGATGAAAATGTATCACCTGAAGTTTATGATAAAGCTGATTCCATTACAAAAAAGCAAACATCATTCTGATGAGGTATATATTACATGAGAGAGGTAAGCATTCTTAAGTTCTTACCAATTCCTAAAGCTTCATAAAATCTTTTGCCAGCTTTTATTGTAAGATAAACTGTTCTGGTTTGGAAACCATTTCTAAAATATGCTGTAAATATGAGACTCCAGGGGACAAAACTAAGAATATAAGTTTTAACAAACATGAGCTATAAAAAAGTTTTTTAATAGTGCATAGGTTTAAAAACAAGCAAACAATCAAATAAACCCATCCCCTCAAAAAAGCAATCTAGAAAAAAGAAAGATATTATAATACTTCCCCAAATTAAAACATCTTTGTAAGCAGCACAGTGGTCAGTTAATTCTCACAACCGGTAAAGGGCTTCATTTTCAGGAAGGAAGGATTGTGAATCAGAAAAGCTGGTAATAAAAAAGGCTGTGAAACACAAAAAACAATGTTGGTCTTTGCTTTGTCCCTCCCCCCGCACCCCAAGGCATTTTTTTACTGGAAATTTTAAAACAGATTAAGCATATACTAGATAGGATCTATCAAGATGTACTACATACAGTGTCTGAGTATGGTTAGTTATTAGCTAACTGGCCTTTCAGGTTCTTTTCAGCTAAGATCTTCCATGAGCATGAAATAGGTATGTAGCAGTAATACTCATTGTCAAGGAGGACATCTGGCTGTGCATTAGTTGCTTATGATTTATTATCATAACTACCATTATTGATGGGCTGTGGCCAATGGTATGAGGTTCAACAAGGCAAAGTGCTGGGCCCTGCATTTGGGTCACAAAAACCCTATGCAGTACTACAGGCTGGGGGCAGAGTGACTGGAAAGCTGCTTGGAGGAAAAGGGCCTGGGCATGCTGGCTGACAGAACATGATGCAGCTTGTGCCCAGGCAGCCAAGAAGGCCAACAGCATCCTGGCCTGTATTAGAAATAGTGTAGCCAGCAGTGCCAGGGCAGTGATTATGCCCCTGTACTCAGCACTGGTGAGGCTGCACCTTGAATCCTGTGTTCAGTTCTGGGCCTGTTACTACAAGACAGACATTGAGGTGTCAGAGCATGTCCAATGAAGGGAAACAAAGCTGATGAAGGGTCTGGAGAATTAGTCTTACGATGAATGGCTGAGGGAACTGAGGTTGTTTAGTCTGGAGAAAAGAAGGCTCAGGGGGGACCCTATCTTACCCTACAACTACTTGAAAGGAGGTTTTAGTGAGGTGGGGATCAGCCTCTTCTCCCAAGTAACAAGCTACTACAAGAGGTAACAGCCTCAAGCTGCACCATCGGACGTTGAGATTAGATATTAGGAAAAATTTCTTCACCAAGAGGGTGATCAGTCACTGGAAGAGACTGCCCAGGGAAGTGATGGAATCACTGTCCCCGGAATTGTTCAGAAACTATGTAGATGAGGCCCGCAATGGTATGATTTAGTGGTCTTGGAAGTAATGAGGTAATGGTTGGACTTGATGATCTTAAAGGTCTTTACCAATCTAATTGATTCTATGATTCTACGATAATCGCATATTTATAATTTAGGATCATGTAGCACTTCAGTCAGAATTTTGCTTGGAAGTGGAGCAGTACAATAAAAAATATGATGGCAATCCTGTGATTTTTCTTTTTTAAGTAGAAGTGATGTGTGAAAAGCAGAGGAAAAGCAATAAGATTTTTAAAAAAACCTGGCAACTAAGTCCTTTTGTCTATCAGGCTAATGTGAAATTTATTGGCTCTTTACCTGTAAGGCAGCACAGATCTAATGGAACAAGCAATGCAGAGGCAGTGCTAGCATTCACATCAGAAGAGAGGAAGAATTTTGTGGCATGATTACTGCAAAGAAATAGGGCAACATGGGCAACAAACTGGCATCACATACATGATGAAATCATGATGATGAAATAAAAACCAATAATGAAGGAAAGAAAAAGGATGCTGAAGAAAAAGAGACATACAGTGAGAAAAAAAGCATGAACATAGGAATTGGGAAACCACATATTGCATTGCTGAATAAGTGTACAAAGCAAAAAGAAGACTTTTCTCTAAGAATCTATCAAAATACAGACTCAAAGGGATAAGTGAAACCCATTGAAACTGTGCTTAAATATTATTTAAATAGTATTCTGCTTTTAATCCTTCTGAACATTTATTGCTTGTGGCAGCCTCTGGCCATTTGTCAGTGGATGAATCTGAGCCTTTATTTTCTGAGCTTTAACTGTTTTGCTATTCACAGTGGACTACAGCCTAAAGAGCAACTTGGAATTGTATAACCACACAGTATTTTAACCCAAAGAAAATTTTATTAGTTACTAGCTATCTTCTCCAGTTGTTAAAGAGCCAAGTTTGCCAAGTTTAGAACAGGTCTGAAATGCCTCCAAAATAAGTATAAGATTAAAGCAAACTAGCTGGCAGGAGAGGGTAGAGCTTCTGTATTTGTACAACTTCTCCAAGGGAGCTGGGGATCAAACTTCTTAACTTCTCTGAAACAACACCCATAATAAACATTACAACTGGTAGTAAATATTTCAGAAATGTATCCTTAATCTAAAGCTGAGTGACCTGAGATTTATCCAATATCAAAGGGACACTATCAAATTTTTAAGGTCATGGATTTCACACATATAAAACCCCTAGGCTCCCATGGAGCCTTCTAGAGTCTCACAATGCTTTACCATGAAGTTTGACTGGAAATTTATTTGAAAAATATTCTGGGGTTTAGGAGCCAAAAATGAAAACCTTGAATCACCCCTTTATATTTCTAGTGGAATAGAGTGGATTTATTCCAGTTTCTCAAATAAGTAGAACTTAAAATGTTCTATGCAGATCTGTTGTATAGAAAGTTTCACATTAAAATTTAGCTTTTTATGAAAATATTTGTTATCCCTCATGTCTAGAAAAAACTGAGGAGGGAGGAAATTGAAATGTCAGAGCTGGGTAAACAGAATCATATCGCACAACCTGGACTGTGCACACTATTCCAGTTCTATTTCCTTCACTTATGCTTCAATTTCATATGGTCACATGTGTTTATTCTAAGATAGCTATAATAAGTATTGTTTATGCTTCCTAGTAAATAGGTAGCTATATGAAAGGCTTTCCAACCAGCAATAGTCATGTGACACTACCTACTTTGCTAAATCTACCTAATATGTATTAAGGTGAATTTCCAAAGAATAAACAAATGGGATCCTGACAGTTAAAGGGAGAATGCAAAAAGTGCTTCAGCAGAGAAAATGAACAGAAGATAAACTGGCCTAACATCGCTAATATTTTCCCCAAGTTCTTACATAAAATATAAATCAATTAATTTCATTATTTACTCAAATCCCAGAATTAAATGTTTTATAGTCAGTATTTATTATGGTGTATCTTCACATACCAGTAAAAGCCTCATAATTTGTGCTAGCAGAGTCTAACCCCTACAAAGTGACCTCTCAGTTGCTATCAAATGTAGAAAATCCGATAGCTGTTGTACATTCAATACTCCTATGACATAGATTAATGAACACACTATATTACTTATCTTGCATGGGATGGCATAAGGGACCTCATCCACCTCATGCAGTTTAATAACCTTGTAATTTTAACTTTTTTTTTAAAAAAAAAAAAAAAAAAAAGAAAAAACACTTCTGTAATAATTCAGGATGTGCAAATTCTTAGGAATTCATGGCAATTTAGTGTAAAACGGATTATTCAGACTATTGACATTTTGCACAGGACAGAACACTGAAGCTGGCATTTCTGCATAAAGGCTGATTACTTTTGCTAAGCTAATCGTACCCTTGCAGGGTGGAGGATCTAGTCTCTTACCAGCAAAAGCAACCAGGAAAACTTAATATTTAAACAATTTGGTTTTGCCTTCACTCTGGCTATTTGCAAACAGAAACCTAATTTTCACAGCAAACTTAGTCATGCTACTTTATACTCATTTGTTTCAGTGTTGATGTCTAGCCTTAAATTGTTAAATTGTTATTTTCCTTCCCTGGGGATTGCGCCCTGATGTAGTTATAAACAGAGAACATATCCTTTCTCTCAACTTTCATTTTGTCAGGCTCCCTCTGTTGTAACTGAATCTGGGGATAAAATGGCATTACTCCTCGAGATTAACTGTTACCTATTCCATCAATGCAACTCGCAACTTGCTTTCACTGTCATCTAGCAGCAGAGGTAGAACACTTAGTCCTGGCACAAGGGAATCAGCTACAACCATGCTTTGTTTTATTTTTAAATCTTTTCATAATGACCTTTCCAAGTTTCTCTCAGACCTTTGTAGAAACATATTTGTCCCAGTGTAATTGGAAAGGATTTCTCCAGGTTTACCTTGTGGTTGTTAATATAACTTATGGCTGGTTCTCTTAAAGAAAAAAGTAATGCATAGGCATGGGCAGTCTTCTTGTCACTTCCCTTTGCCTCTCTGTGAGGGAAAATGGAGCCAGTTCACTGTTGGACATATCCATAAAACCAGAGCTGCTGTGCTTTCTGTCCTTTCCCTGAAGACACTATTCAACCCCCCAAAAAGGTAAAAAATTAATTTTGACATCTTCGAGTACTTATTTCAATTGAAATAAATATACACAGTAGTCTTGCCATAACCTAACATCACTGGGCATGTCTGTATTTGTTTGGGGTTTGTAGAGTATATATTTTTTGATAAAAGAGAAGAAACTTGGGTTTGGGGAGAGTTTTTTTTTTTTTTTGGAGAAGGGAAGGAGAGACTGCTTGTAAAATGTCTGAGTTGATAAGGATACTTTGAGTGCTGAGTTCTTAAAATTATCTGGCAGTTTTCCTGGAAGAAAAAATTGTTATAGTCTGCTTCTGCCTAAGCATACAAAAATATTCTATCGCATATTATTTTTATTATGTGTGTGTTCTTTACTTTTGTTTGTTTATCACCATATAGAATGGGATAATGTATTTCAATTGTATCTGATTAGGATTTAAACTATATCAGTCCTTGAGAGAACATTGCTGAATCTTTGTTTCTCAGTTATTGCTTAAAAATGAGCATGTGAGAGCATATTTTTTCCCAAAAGGAAGTGGTTTCTGCCTGTAGATAACTTAAAAGACATTTTCTAGGGAAATAATATTTAGCTCTAAAAGCTGGTAGGTATTTTCAGCTGGGTATATTCTATTCATAAACAAATTTCGACGCATTAGCCACAGCCTTTGAAGAACAGTGGTTTAATCAAAACATGAAATTTATTCCTCCTAGTCATGCTGGTGACTCAGTGTTTTCACCAAAATATTTTTGCCTCTCACCTCCCATTGTTTTTGTGTACCTGGCACTTTGCTCTGTTGTCTGAAAACACAACACTCAAGTAATAGGGAAGACCTTATCATTGAAGCAGTTCCATTAGGAAAGAGTTTTGGAAAGGAGAAGATTCACTAAACAGAGCAAGAAGGTGACCTGCAGATATTTGTTTCAAAACAAGTAACATTAAGGATGCATGCTCTTTAACATTTCCACCTTGGATTACTGAATAGTTTGTATTCAAGAGGCATGAAGCAGACTCAAATGTTCTGCAAAGGACAGCAAGATGCTCAAGAACTCTTGTGAAAATTGTGTGAATATAACATAAAGGATCAAGGTCTTTTTTTTAATCTGTGGTTCCCCCTCCATTATACTTGCTCAATAGAAATGAAGACACTAGAGAACAAAGCCTACAGGGGATAAGAAATATATACTTTCATTTCCCAATAGAAAGGGATTGGTATTTATGAATGGTAGAATTTTTAACTACCGAAGTCTCCATTGTTAACAGCATATGTTAAGGGTATGGACTACTAGTATCACTGCAGACCTTTAGAATAATACATAATGAAAGCTATTTAGTCGGTCAATATTTCATATCAACATTTTTCTACAGCTGTAGCAAGAATCATTAAGCTAATTCTAAGAAAGGAGAGTAGTGTGAAGAAGAAAAGAAACAAGAAAATTTATTCAGACAAACAGCTCTCTCACAGAGAAATGCAATTTCTGATCACCAAATGGCATTTGGGAATTCAAGATGATTTTGTAAACTGTGTTAACTGAAATAGCAAGTGGTGCTTTAGTTGCAAATTTTAACAAACTCAGACCTAAATATTTTGATTTTTTATTAGAAATGTTGATTGGCTCCCTGTTTTATTTTGAGGGTTTTTTTTTGTTTGGTTGGTTTGGGTTTTTTGTTTGTTTAATATATTGTTGTTGTTGGTTTTGTTTGTTTCTTGTTTTTTTTTTTTTTGTTTGTTTTTTGTTTTTTGTTTTTTGTTTTTTTAAATTTATTTCCTGGTTTTGATTTGTTTTGGTTTGGGGTGGGGTTTCGAGTGTTTGGGTTTTTTTGGTGCTTTTTTTTTTTCCTTTGTTTTGTTTTGTTTTGTTTTCAGAAGAGAATCAGAAAACAAAATCCTCACACTGATCCATGTTTTCATGTGAAATATCATCTCCAGTTCTGGTATCATCACTGAATTTAAAATTATTAGTCATATAAATCCAGCCTCTGAGGCATCGGTAAGCAGAACCTTTGGATTGTATCTGGGATAATTAAAGAAGGAAGTTTTTACTGTTTTAATGGTGGGAGCTTGTTACAGGCCGCTAGGGTGGAAGTAAAAAATTGGTAAACGTCTTCATCATTACAAGAAAGATTATGACTGGGAATTGTGTGATTATAGTATAGTTTTCCACTAGTATTGGAAAGAACCAGATATTCCTGAATTTTATAGACAGTACATTATTTGTTAGACTATTCCTGAACCACCAAGCTATGATTCCACTGGTTTAGTTTGGTTTGCTACTTTATGAAATATTTTGAAAAAAACTTGTCATAGAATATAATACCAGCTTGAATGATTGATACTTTTAAACATAAATCAAAAGAAATAAAATCAACTGCATAAGTTCATTTCATATCTTCAGGAAATTTGTTCACGAGCCCAGTTTGTCTGACACCTCTGATTCTTTAAGAAGAAAGGTTGAAATTGCCTTAAGTGAACAGCTTAATTTTTATCTGTATTCTAAGGATGTAAGAATGAACACGGACGATGTTTTCAGATCCAAATTTATGAATAAGCACTTAAAAAATATGACATGAAAACAGAGATGTCTGACATTATTATGTTTTATAATTCTCAACTAAGAGCAAAATATTTATTCAATAAAAATAAAAACCAGAGAAAACAGTGGGGTTCCACTGAGAGTGAGGTGAAACTGGGAGTATATTCTAGACACAATTTGGGACAAGAAAATTAAGATTATATAATCCACTTGAAATTGCAACTATTTACAACTTTCAGGTGAGAATGGAGGCTTTAAACAGACTTTCTTCAAAGTAAGTGTTTCAAAGACTGAGATACTTCTATAGCTCTAGACATAGGAATATTTTCATTGAAATTTTCAAAGATTGTGTCTTTTTTTGCTAGAAATATAGACAAATCTGATTCCTCTCATGTTAGATTAGAGATCATGGAATAATTTCACTCATCATTTGAAGTACTCCAGTGTCCTGATAACATGGGTACTATTCACCAGAATTCAGTTATGCAGAGCAATGTGTCTCATCTGAAATATATCGCTTCCACCAGCCCAGTGGGCCACATACTAAGGCAGAATATTAATTCAATTCTGAGTAAGAGGCTCCTCTTCTGGCTCTCCTGCTAACATGCACAGAATCATAAATATTCTGCAATTCTCTTTTCAACAAATATGAACATAACTTCATGTACAGTAAAAAAGAGGGGTTTAACAACTTGGAAAGAAATGCTTCGGGTTTCTCTTGATAAGTGTATAAAGATTATACAATTGAAAGCAAGCACAGCTTAACAATACAGCTTGTTTTCAAAGAAATTCAGGCTGTCCAAGGAGTCAGTGCAGAATACTTCCTTGCCAGGTCACAGAAATGTTTGGCTCTCTATTAACACAGTGTTGAGGAATGAAAAGAACTTCGCACCTACATTTGAAACAAGAAGAATGTTGTATGAAATAAAAGACATTTTTTACTGTGTATAAACAGCAAATTAAACACTGCAAAGTATTTGCTCCCCTAATACTATTTTGTACCATTTTTGTGAATGCTGACTTCCCCAGAATCAATATTTCAGCATCTACAAAATAAGTAATTCCTTTGATCACAACTTACCTCATTAGAACAAGAGTGAGACAGACTTTAGAAATTACTTTAAACTGCTAAGAGTCATGGATTATTGTCGTGGTTTAAGCTGTAAATCAACCACGCAGTTTGTTCACTCACTTCCCCCTTTTTCTTCCCTCTGCTCCTGGAGGGAGGGGAAGGAGAATCAAAAGAATGCAACTCCCACAGGTTGAGATAAGAACACTTTAATAGCTAAGGTGTAACACAAACCACTACTGCTACTACTAGTAATAATAATGACAAGAGAAATACAAGGGAAAAGAATACAACAGCTCACCACGTATACCCAGTCTGACCAAGCCAGTGCACACCCCACACCCCCCTTCCGGGTCTCTGCTCTCCATTTCTGCATCCTGGTCATGACGTGCTATGGTAAAATAATAAGTACAATAAGTTGACATTGTGATATGATTACTTATGTAAGTGCTTAGACGTACAAATACCTAAACACTAATGTCATTATTGAGAGTCATGGCAGTTATTCCAGCCAAGTTAATAAAAGATCATTACTATAACTATCTACACAGGACTGAACACGATAGGGAATCCAGGATATAGGAAGTCTAACAATACAAAATGCAATGAAACTTTATTCTCAGTGTATTTGTGCACATGAGTTTATTCTAACAAGAAATTAGAAATAATTTAGTAGGTACTTGATTTGTAGGGGTATTCAGAGATAAAATTATACAAGAAAATTTTGCTTCTCTTCTCTCTATATTTCTCCCCCACCCCCATTTTCTCTGTTGAGGAAGTTAAGCACAGTTAATTTAAGTATGATCTCTCTGTAGTTTACATGCTCCTGGATCTTAGAGATGTAAATAGCTGGGTGTGAACCTGCCCCGTATTATATTCAGCTGACACAAACAACCCAACCAGATAGTTCTGTCTAGATAACAAACTCATTTCTGCACTGGTTGGGAATCAGTGCTCAGGTGATTGCTGTTCTATAATGATTATTTATTCAAATTGGTCCAATTCAAATACAGAGCCAGTCCCAGCCTATGGCTGGCTGTACAAATGTCACAGGTCGAACAAAGCACTGGGGCAGGAATCTATCCTGGTTCTCCATCTCACCTTGCACCCCCAGTCAGGACTTTTCCATGGTGCTCTGCTGTTCTTTCTTTTCATCCAGAAGAATGCTGCAAAAACAGGCCTTGCTGAGTTATGCAAGGACCAACAAATCTCAGTTCTGGTAGACAGGAGGGGAGTTAAATAACAAAGTGAATTTCAAAGTGGTGTCAGTGAATCTGGCCTCACTGTATGTGCCTGCCTCCAACCTACTCATAGGATTTTAAGACAGTATCTTCTCTGGGCTCTTTGGTACAAACAGAGAAGCTGCCCCTGAGTTAACTAGGAACAGCTGCATCCAACACAATCACTAAAAATGAGGTTTTCCTACTGAAGCCTACAACCAAGTCCAATACTGGTCTGAAAATACAAGAACTCCATGCAAGCCCCTCATTGAAGCCCATTTTTTAGAAAACCACCACTGCCAGAAAAGGATTGGATATATCCCTGGAGGATGCTCATACTACAGTTTGAGGACACACACATTTCCAGACCCTTCCTTCCAGAATCCATTTCCTCCTGCTCTGCACCAGCACTGAAGCATGTGAACAGATAGTTGCTGATCCAGCTAAAACCTAACAATCCCCAAAATAAAGAAAATGCTAGTTTTCACCAGTCACACAAACACCCACTTGATTGTAACACTGGTGAGAAAGAGGTGAGGGAAAGATGAAGGCAAAGAGAAACATGGAACCTGTTTCAGCAGCAGCACAGCCTGCTGTCAGCATAACCCACTTGTGAAACCTCATCCAATGCACCACTTACTGAAATTCACACAAGGAAGGCACCACAACTACCTTCCTGGAGAGGGTAATGCTGCGCTGGAGTCAAAATTATGATGAAGTTAAATTCTCCTTTGAGACAGAAACACAACTGCTACGAGCTCACAGAGCTGCTTGCCACCATCAGCAATTCTGCTGGTCATGATTTCTCAGCTGATGCAGTGGGAGGAATTAAGCCTTTCGTTTTTTGCTCTGCAGCCAACACATAGTATTTCAAAATCAGATGGATTTGGCATAGGTCTGTCTTCACTGACAGTTTATTTGTATATTATGTTTACTTATGACAATGAAATATTGGAGAAAGGTGTTTGAAGCTGGTTTATCAGTGATTATCGATGTGTAAGGCCATTACAGAGCAGCCTGTAACAGGCCTTCTCAGTCAATGGGATCTGGCCTGGGGCATCAACAAGGCATGAATAAGGCCTGAAGCTTGCCTTTCACCCCTGGAAAGGCAGAAAGAAAATCCATGCATGACTTCAATGTCCATTCCAGCCCCAGCCGACTGGCAGGCAAGGTTTCACTGCAGGAGTACCGGTAACCAGCAGGGGCAGTGGTGGCACAGGAAAAGGGTCCAAAGACGCTCCTTTCCCTCGCTTCTTGTGCTCTGCTAGCTCAGGAATCCCTGGTGACCAGTTGATTTTGAGACTAGATATGCAGGAACAGATGGGAGCAAGGGGAGTGAGGTTCTCCTAATGTCATTCCTCAAAAAACAGACCTCCAAAGCTCCAGGTTCCTGGCCATACTGTAGTCGCACCCAAACTCGTGATACTCAGCTTCCCACACCTCTCTCCCCATGAGTTCCCCATGGGAAGCTCTTCAAACTCCTCTGATCCATGAGCACTTCTTAGCTTCCGGCTCCTGCTGACTGCCAGACACCTTTCCAGAACTAAAAATGCCCATCAGAGAGGAGCACACTTATCTACAGCATTGAAACTTGTTGTGGGAAAATTGTTACAGTTTCATATGCCTTAATGACTGAGTGTTTCATTAATAGCCTATGTGTCCGAAGATTGGACCAGATCCCCACTGAGCTGGCAAAATTCTGTGGAGAAATGGCCGGCACCTCATTTGTTTATCTTAGTCAACAATTTGTCTCATGGTCTCTAACATTGATGAAACAACAAATAGTATTCCAAGATCATTTGCCTTGATAAAAATGACAACAAATTGAAGAAGCACAGATATGTAAACTGCATTACAATCTTTATCAGTGGCACCCAAAACCAAGCTGGAACCATTAACTTTTGAGGACAGACTATTAAAATAAGGTTCTCTACCTCAACAAGATAAACCTGTCCATAATACGTATTTGTGTCCATGAAGAAATCACTTTGATCATGAATGCAACCTTTCAACAAATTAAAAAAGAAAAAGGAAAGCTATGTGTTTATATAGGGCATAAAGGTAGTGTAAGCAAACATACTGAGGTTCCTAAGCCTTGCACAGTTGCTCCTATTTAGAAGTGAAATGATTTGATTTCATTGCTGCTTAATCCTTTGACTTCAGTGTTAAAGTCTGCAGGAGTTTCTTCTAGAACATGAATGAGGGCATCCACATGAGGGTTTAATGCAAAGCAGTTTATGTGCATTAATCTCGCAGCCTCAGATCATTCAAGACACTTTTCTCAGCAGTCCTTGGCTAGACAAAGCACATGTATTTATCCTTGATTAAAGTTACAGCTGTCCTTCCTAGCTCTTTCAGGTGTGGCCCAACACATTAATTGTCTGGTGTCTGTCTCTTGCACCAGCCATGGAGCAATGTCCAGTGGCTGTGGCAGAGCATTCACTCAGCTGCTCCCAAGAGATGGAGTGCATCATAAAGTAATATTTCTATCAGTGATCTTCACGGCAGTTTCCAGATGATAGCCTTTATTTATGCTGAATAATACTTAGTTCTACAAACTAATTGTCATATACTATGTCAATTATGTAAAAATACCCGTTCTGCATCTCTGATGACACTCATTTGTCTCTCACATCTTGGACTATACCCTATCCTGAGTTACATTCCTTGTGTTGTGGGTTGGGTGAAATGCCATTGAAGCTATGGGTGTAACCACTACCTTCTTTTAACACAGCTGTAAGAAACAGTTAAGCTGCTTTATGAAATAATAATGACCTCCACCCCAAACAAAAGCATGCATTTCTGCTCAAAATCATAGCACATCCACAGGCTGTGCAGGCTAAATGGTGTAGGAGAGGAGGCTGGCTGACTGTTTTTAATGGAGCAGGATACGTACACATGTGTATGTGTGTGTGTGTGTGTGTGTGTGTGTGTGGAAGAGGGAAAGAAAAGTTCCACAAGAATAAATGCAGAGAAATAAGATAGAGCCTAAATAAAATACTAACACTGTAGATGTCAGTGTTAAAAACCTAGAAAGGAAATCTTTAAGCTGAATACTTGAATCTTCCTGTGCTTAAGGAACTGTGACTTCATAAAGTCTTTGTAAATAAATAGTTTTTATCACAGAGATTTGATTCCATTTGAAATTTCTCTTTCTAAAGGAAAAAACCTCACAAGACCCTGAACTTCAATTAAGTGTTCAGGTCAAAAGGTATGAGATAAATCCCCACTGACCTGAAATCAGGAGAACTGCACAAGATGTAAGTCAGGCTGGAATTTTCCTCCCATGTTCAATATTAGTTTCTCCTTGCTTCTAACTTGAACACATAAACATACAAAGAAAAAAAAGAAAGGATAAGGAGGTATGAGAAAGGGACGGTGGACAGAGAGCATATAAACCTTATAATTTCTGACATGCACTCAGTACAAAACTATAATTTAATAATGCTTATTTCTTGACATAGTAATTAGCTTTTTTTCCCCTTTGTTTTATTAAAATATTATAGCAGTGATAAACAATAATTCAAGGGCTTTGATGTGACATAGGTTATGCAGTTCTGGCTGTATGGATTCTTGTGTTATTCGTAAGCCAGTTTAGCTTCACACTTGTGTTGCAGAAGGATTGAATTATAGCTTTGTAGTAGATTAGATTTCTTTTTATTATTCTATTTGTATATATCTTGTTGCTCTATTATGCATTTTCTTTGCACTATCTTATACACTGTTTGGGACATATCTCATTTTCTATTGTGAACATAAGTGCCTGCCACAGTATGGATTTAAAACTAAAATTAAATATCTGGTATCCCAGGTTTAGAAAATCATTGGTGCTCTGCTGTTGCGTTGTAATTCTGCCTATCAACATTCAGCTTATATAGAAAATGCAATTAAAGACATGGATTGTAGAGAAATAGGTTTATTTTTCCATGAATCATGACTAAATTTTGCTCATTTCTAGCCCCATATGCCATAGAATCAAAGAATCATAGAATCATAAAATAGTTAGAGTTGGAAAGGACCTTAAGATCATCTGGTTCCAACCCCCCTGCCATGGGCAGGGACAACTCACCACCTCACACTAAACCATGCCACCCAAGGCTCAGTCCAACCCGGCCTTGAACACCGCCAGCGATGGAGCATTCACAGCTTCCCCGGGCAACCCATTCCAGTGCCTCAGCATCCTTACAGTAAAGAACTTCCTCCTCCTTATATCCAATCTAAACTTCCCCTGTTTAAGTTTGAACTCGTAACCCCTTGTCCTCTCACTACAGTCCCTAATGAAGAGTCCCTCCCCAGCATCCCTATAGGCCCCCTTCAGATACTGGA
>JANRGW010010758.1:15300-37059 GCA_024733675.1 Psilopsiagon aymara
CCACAAGTTAAAAGCACAGTGATGCACCAACTACTAAGAAGGAGAAAAATGACTGCTACTGCTGAACCCATGACACATGGGAATATATTTTTTAAGTCTCACATTTATAACTTCTACATTGTAACTCTTAGATGCTAAAAACATGGACAGATCGATACCAATGAAACCAGCTCTTTTATTTAACAAATACACAAAGAGAAATTGAATTCATTCCCACAGACACCTCTGGCAGTGGAGGTTCGGGAGTCAGTCTGACAATCTCAGTGTGAGGTTCCAGAGTACAGCAGGCTCTGGCAATGCACCTTTCCCAAACGAAATGAAGCCAGTGATGCTGCTGAATGGGACTCCCACTAAGGTTTTCCAATGAGCTCACTGCCCTGCCTGGCGAAATCAGTTGCCTGTGCTTCATGCAGGCATATGCATCCACCTTTTTTAGATCCGGGATGCCTACAGCATAGACAATAATACTGCCTACCAAATGGAAAGGGTAGGATCTTGACAGATGAAAGCAGTAACTATCAATTAAAGAGAGCAAAAAGCTGTTTTTCAGGTGGCACAAACAAGATGGGGAGATAAGTTTTATTTTCTGATCTTTCAGATGCTGTGAATAATCCACCAAATTGGACGAGATGCACAAAGAGCAGGAGGTAGCTTGGATAGATTCAAAGGAGAGCAAGAGAGAAAATTACTTCCTGGAACAGTGCTGTCCACTTCAGTAAGAATGCCAGTCATCTAATGAAAATACTGACATATATGGGAATCCACAGATAGTTAGGCATAGTTGTGGTCTCTCCTACTTTATCACTTTTCATAATGTTTTATTTCTGTTTACCTTCCAAAGCAAACTACTGTAACTAACTTGTTTATAATAATTAAGGAAGAGACCGCCAACTTCAAGAGAAGAATGGCCTCAGAAATTCACACTTTTCCCAGATGTAATACTTTATTGAGCTGCAAACTTCTTTTCTCTCCCTAATCAGACATAGAAAGCTGGGAGATATGAACAGGGGCCCTAATCATTGCTGGTAAAACTTAATAAAAAAATATGTGCTACACAAGGGATTCATTTAATGCATTGTTCTTTGCTAATCATACAATTAACTGCTAAATAACCAGAACTAATATATTTGTTTATATATGGGGAGGGTGGGGAGTGTATGTGTGTGTATACAGGAAAATGTCATGTATGGCACCCTGGTCACTCCTGAAACTGGAGGTTGTGCATGGTGCCCTGAATTAGTTTGATAAGAAGTATGTTGGGGACAACCTCTCTTTAGGCTCCAAAGCAGCCCTTGTGGTCTGTCACTGCTCTGGAGCTGACAGTGCACAGGCCGTGACTGGGAGGAGCATGGGGACAGCTTTCTCAAGGAAAGGTCTGTGCCTATTTTGCAACCAAAAGCTGTCCTAAACCTGAGAGGTTTCACTCCAGAAGCAATGTGTTTGCACCAAGAGTTATGAAGACAGGGCTGTGTTCCAAGACTGACTTAGGCTGACGGTGGTGGCAGAAAAGTCTGTCCTGTGCAAGCATTGATTCTGATCTCTTAATCTCACTGAGAAAAACAATCTTTGCATGTTCTTTTTAATTACTCACAAGGGAAGGCTTGCTAAGCATATAGCAGAATTCAACTTATTATATTGCCTTTAGTATTTTGCTCTGAAGGCAGAGCTACCTTTCTTGATCTACTGGCGGTGAAGGATTCTTTGAGTTGGTCTATACAATGCTCAGAAATCTGTTCATCACTGCCAAGATAAGCATCTATTAGCCTCTCATCCAAGACCCTCACAGCTTCCCCTCTGCCCAGCCACACTCTTCTGTGGTGGGACTGCAGAGGTGATTTCTGAAAGATAATCATGACTTAGATCTGCCAGTTATGAAGTAATGTTTAGTTCTTCTGGATCGAAAAATTGTCAGGAGAGCATGTTTTAAAGCCAAGACACACAGGTCTCTTCTTCCAAAAAAAGCAGCATGCACTTTCAGTAGTTAGCAATCTATTTTTTTGGTACTTTGTTAATCATGCTTATTCCTTAGAAGTATTGATTCCATTTCCAAACAAGTGACCAAATAAATTAATAAAATCTGTCAAACCCAAAACAGTGAAGATTTCCTTAACCAAAGATTGAAATATCTAAAGTGATCTTGACAGTCACTTTAACGGCTTTGTATTGCTAAAAGAGATTAACTGACATGCAAAACCAGCAGAAATGCATTTCTTTCTCTCCACATTTCTTTTCAAATTTTAAATGAGAGAGCTTGCACAGAAGTTTTCTTTAGTTTCTGTACAGAGCAGAACGGAAAATACTGACCTTGGAAATGTAGCTCTCTCACTACAGGAAGCATATTCTCTTCTCCAGCATAATCATTGTCGTCTGAAGTTATTTATCTTTTGAGGACTACCTCACAGCACTGACAAATACTACATTTCCCATTTATCTCTAAACAAACTTTTCTGCTATTTGCAGATCCTGAGTGCTTTACACAGCTGTTACAATTAATGCATCAGTTACAATGTAGGTACTGGATTCAGTTCTCATTCTAAAACCAGGAAAGAACTGTGTGACTACTAAAAGTTTAAATAACTTTTCTGAAATAGGTCAACCATGCTGAGATTTGGGAAAGGATGAAACTAACTTGAAGCATTTAATTTTTAAAAAGAACAGTAGAAAGGATGAGCTTTTCCATTTACTAAATCTGAGAGTGAAAATCTGATTTATATAGCATTATTAGTCACGTAGCAGCTATGCTGGGAAGGTATAATGTACCTGTGATACCACAGCTTTAGAAGAATCAGGATAGAGCCTTAAATCAGCATATTTTATACCATTAAACACTAAATTTGCAGTGATAGGATATAACAGATTTTGCAACTGAAAAGGGATTCAAATAAAATATTCCTAAATCCAAAGTATCTCCATACATTCTCCTAATTTGAATTGGAGCTGTGGTTGTGTAGCTCATTCTGTGAAGGGTTACTGGTTAAAAATGCTAAAATTTACATAGGTGTCCCCTTCTGAGGGCAGGACACCCCAGGTCTGCAAAGCATTTAGGTTTCACAAAAGGATAGGAGAAAATGTTCCTGACAAAGCCTTCATGCTCATACTTGATTTGACTTTTTGGAGTACATGCTGAAAGCTGCTGAGCTTTCAGAACAAGACTGTGAGAGAAGGTGCCCACTCCTGTTCTCAGCTGTTTCTTGGTATGTGATGGGTTCTCCGCCATTGTGCTGAAAGCATGGGGGCAGAGAACTCTGTCCACCTCACTATAAAATCTCTAGAAGACAAATATGAAGAGAACCTGTCTCTTAAATCTGTTTCTGAAACTTCCTGTGCTCTTTTATTTTTCTTTTTCTTTTATTTCACAGGGTTTATCCCATGAGCAATTTTGGATATTAAGGGTTTGCATTATACAAAACGATCTTGCTGGTTATTTATGCCCTGTATCTCCATTTCAGTTATGCATTCAGCAGCTGGACTCCATATGGAAATGTTAGTCATTTTAACTGAGTGATGACCTTTGCAGATAAGGGATAGAAAATATAATCTTTTTTTCTATTTTCTTTCTAATCTTATGTAATAAGAATATGCTGAGAAGCATATATGGAACAAGATGTTTTTCCTAATGTTATGATTTACTGTATCAATTTCAACCAACAACTTGGGCCGTGGCATAGGAAGCAAAGAAATGCTTTGATTTACAGTTGTGTGCAAGAATTAATGGGACTGAATGTTGCACTACTAATCTGAAGGAGCTCAACTTTGAGCAAGACCTTCTTCCTGTAGGAACTGTCATCTTTTTCACTTTCTTACCTGCCTCAGGAACATTTCTGCCCAGGAACCAGCTCATAAACAGCCCTAACCACCTGCAGAAGTCACACTGGCTTATAAGTATCCATCAGTACCAGGCTGAGGTGATGAATATCTAAGCAAATTTATACTGGCCACTTGATTTGGGTAGCACATAACATCAGCAGTAGGTACAACCCAAGGGACTTTGCAGAGATCCAGCAGACACCCAGGTGACCCATATGCCTTCCTAACAAGTATCCCACTGTAAACACTGTGACTTCTGCTCAGCACTGGTATCTACATGGAGAAGGTAACATGGTGGCATTGACCTTGACAATTTGTTTGCAAGGCTCAAAGCACAAGGCATCCTAAAAGAAGGAAGAAAAGGTTAATAAACCTTGGTTAGTAAAGCTAATCATCCTTGGAAAGATATAAGAAGAGGTAAGGTGAAGGCAACAGATAGTGCAAGAGACAGGGATAAAGTCCCTGAGGTGATTCAAGGAGCATGTCTCCAGTGGGAAGAAATGTGCATAATTAATAAGGCTTACTTCACTTTGGCACAAGGGGTAGGGCCAGAAGAGTCAGTAAGTCTCACAGATCTAGAATATTTTACTTCAATTAAATATCCAGGTTCTTCTGGCAACCTTCAAATCCAATCTTAGGTGGCTTTATCAGCGTAATGGGAAACCACGCTTCCCTGACCTGACTTGGGTTTGCTCAGAGGAAGATGCAGAGCATTGTAAGAGGTAAAGCAGACTTTTATTTTTCTTTTTACCTCAGGAATATAAATTAATTTCAATTTCCACCAAAGTATCAAACATCTGCATGTTTCACTTCCTCAGGAAGCTGACAAAAAGTCAGCATTAGAAGCAAGAAGAAAACAAGTCTGACAAACTCATCTGGCCATCCTTTCCTAGTTTGCTTTTTGCCAACCCATGACTGCAAAAGCAATTCCTTACACACATGAATAAAGGCCACAGGGCTGTTCCAACAAGTACAACCAGGTAAGTAAACATGGAGTTGCTGTATTTAATGCAGTTGATAGCTGTGTATAAGAGTTTGGAGCAAATGCCACTGCTGGAAGTCCAAGGCAGTGATAGAGCTGACAGGAAAATCAATTACAGAGCTCCAGTGAGGCAGTGGAAAGAGAATGATGGAGAATTTGGAAATTAAAAATATATATACTAGAATTTCAATTGAATAACTACCTTGCACCTGTTATGCCTACACAGAAGAGGAATGGCTTGTACAAAACCTCCTCAGTGAGAAAAGAGGAATATGAAAACCATAGCCTAATGTTACCCAAACTTTTGAGGCCAGGTGGAAAATCCATGTAATAGTAAAGAACATAGCTGATCTGCTGGCTTGCAATTACAGAGAAAACAAGCTGCACATCAGCTCAGTTGAACCTATAACAAGCAATGGTTTGTTTGTTATAAGTTTACCGTTTAAGAAAAAGCCAATTTATCACAAAAAGTTGTAAGATGTTGCCAAAAGAAAATTGTAAATGTCATCACAAAGTCTACACTTTCAAACCTGAAAGATTTTCTGACAAATTCAAGTCTGAGGAATCTGAATTCATATAGCAGTCATAGATGTTATTTGCTTTCAGATATGGAGAAACCTTCTTAGACAGCCAGCCTTTTTTCACTCTTTCATAAATATAGATATGACAAAATGTAATTGCTGGAACTGAGTGGGTGTTGGTCTTACTCATTTTGAAGAGGGAAAACCAGTTCTGGGTATGAATAAATACGAACACTGCTTCATCGCAAAGTATCTTGCTTATACAAGTAAGTGATTTCATAGCCTCAGGGCATGCTGGGTGGAAGTGTCCCCTGTCATGTGGTTTCAGATGGTTTATCCAACTGATTTGTAAGGTGCCGAAGTGGCAGCATTTTCTACTTACTCTCTTTAGGATGTTATTCCATAGCTTCCTAATTTTTAGCATTTAAAAGTCGTTCTCAGACTCTGAGCGACATCTTACATCATTTAATTTTTCACAACAGAACCACAGATTTAGAAGGAGGAATCCCAAGTCCCAGACTAAACTTAATATTGGAAGACAATTTGGCAACACTGTAAGTAAAGTGAAAGAAGCCACTGCTGCATTATTTATGTTGCAGAATGAGGATGGACAGGGTAATTCTTACCAAGAGTAACACAAATCCTGTGATACCTAACAACCAGGATTTAAGATCTTGACAGTTTTATACCTTTCTCCATTGAAACATCCCCCTGCCTAAATTTTACCACTGGAAAATCTTATCACTCTTCAGAGCTTTCTAGAAATATCAACCACTGTCATTCCCCCTGCACATTAACTTGTGTGTTCAACTTCAGCTCCAAACACGAACACCTTCACCTCACTTTCCTGAAGACAGAGCAGGGGAGGAAAAGGAGCAGAAGATGCTGATTTTTAGTTTGGTCCACCTAGGGTTCATGTAATACATACAAGTAAAAAAGCAAAGCAATGAGCCACAACATCCAACAAAACTCAACTTTTAGTAACTGTGAGAACCTCTGTCTGTTGCTTCACGTTCACTAATTAATTTAGAGAGCATTAATCCACTACTCCTTTAGTAGAGTGCAGAATTTTGAATGCAATTTCTAGTAAAAGGAGTTGCCTGATGCTTCTTGTGACGACCTCTCTTCTATGACTTAGGCTTATAGAGAGGAGAACACCTTTGTTTTGTATATTTGAGCCTTCTGCTTCAGTGATTTCGCCTTTACTCAAGGTCCCCATATCTACTGCTGTTTTGCTCCTTTGTTGTGGTGCAAGGCGCAGTGAAGAACTTTGAGAAGAAGCCTGCAGAGCTTGCAAGAAACATGACCTTTTTTTCCTGTCTGCCAGCAAAAAGTTCATGGAGGATTGCCCAACATTACTGGAGCCAAACATTCCTGTGGCAAAAAATGAAGGACCTGGTAGGCCAAGACAACAACTGCCAGACAGATTTGAGCTGCAGATGTTTAGCACAGGGTAAATACTTCTGGAGTTTATAAATATCATAACAAAAGATTGCATCATTAAAATGGAAATTTATACCAGGTTAATGGTCTCTATGGTGGAGTGCAGCTGCCTCACTAAAGGTCACCATGGGCTCAGACTTAAAACAAGATAAAAGTGGACACTGAATCTCAGCATAAGGAAAGGCTGCTTCCTCTTGGCTAGAGTGCAGCTGAGTCAGTCTTTTAATGTCAAAGTGATTTGAAGTGAGACAAGTAGGTGACGTCCTGACAGTGGTTGTTACTTCTGGGTTTGAGAAAGTCATCCCTGCTGAACTCTTCATGACTGCAGACGTTGCACCATGATCCCGCTGGAGCAGGGTCCATGGTGTCCAGGGGCTCAAGGGATGGTGGACCACATCTGCAGGCTTGTGGGGTGCTGCCCGTCTCTGGCCAGCAGCAAATCTCTCCAGGAACTCACCTGGGAGCAGCGAGTGAGTTTCCTGGGAAGGGAAACCCTCACAGCAGATTTTTTCAGGTGCACAGGGTGTCTGGCGGACTCTGTCACCTCACCCATTCAGTTTCCTGACTCACTTTTTTGCAGGGGCATTTTTGCAGTATGAAATTTGCAGAGCTGAAATAATACTGAAAGAAAAAAAAGCCCTTTGCAAGGTAATTTGAACTCTAAACTGTTTGGATTTAATGATGTTTGCAGGCCTGTTGTGCTCATTTTCCCTGTACATTTCAACACTCCAGCATTCTCCACAAGAATACTCATGGAAAGTGAATTTCAGGCAATAGCTCACTTTGGACTTTACAGTTGACTTCTATGCCGGCCCTTTGCAAATCTCATTATAGCAATTAAACAGATGGAGGAAGAATGATAGTAGCCAGTGGGGGAAAACCTGTGTCTAGTCAATTCCAGGAGAGTTTCGCCAATGGCAAGATTTCAGCCCATATTTGTAATGTGACAAACAAGGCAGCTGCAAACTTCAAGCGTTCATTACTGGCAAAAAGATTTCCACTGCAAAGAAATTAAAGAAGCAGTCAAATAGTGGGCACATCTAACTCAATTTGCAGGCCGAAAAAAAGCAGTATTTGTTTATCATAATATGAGTTATTGGCTCAGGCCAGAATTCCAAATCAGACCAATTCTGCTAAATTTACAAAGAATTTGAGTGAATTAAATCTATTCCATAGACATGGCCCCAGCCATCAATCTGCAATTCCTGAGATGTATAAATTATATGATGGCTTTCTTCCAGTTTGTAAAGCTGGTGGTGGAAAAGAAAGCCCTCTTCTAAGGTTTCATTTTGAACCCCTGAGAAGTACTGTGGGAAATTTATTATTATTGCAACACTGAATTTCAGTTTTACTCACAGGATCAATGTGAAGTATAAGCGCGTGGGGGCAGAAGTTACGGGAGGGAAAGATGGACCATTTTTTCCACTGTTTCATTGTATCTTTTCTAACAAATTAATAAGAATTAAAATAATAATTAAATAATAACTGATGGCACAGGTTGCCCAGACAGCTTATAGATGCCACATCGCTCGAAGTGTTCAAGGTCAGGTTGAGGCTCTGACCAATCTGATCTAGTTGAAGTTGTCATTGCAGGGGGGGTTGGGCTAGATGACTTTTGAAGGTCCATTCCAACCCAAACTACTCTATGATTTTGTCATTTTAGATCAGCTTTAATATGAATTAAACTTGGAAGAAGTCTTGAGCTTATTTTCCCTAAAAACTCAAACAGATTTTCTCTGTTAAAGCCCCTTTTCCTGTAGAGCAGGGTTTGTTCAAGACCTACTTCTTTGTGTAATCAGTGGATTAAACATAAGTAATGCAGAACTTAGAGAAGATACTTAGTCACTGGTGGCTTATTTGGATGAGACAATTCACTGGAAGGCTCAAACTTTTCTTGAAGGAATCTATGTCTTTGCATAATGCAGTTGTCTATCTAAAAGCAACAAAGTCTTGAGACATTTTATCTCACTGGTAAATCTCTGTGTACCCTGGGTATGTGCATTCATTAATGCCCATCCTAACACACCATTTCAGCCTGTGCTGTTTTGGGTGGGCACCTAACTACATTTCAAGACCTTAGAGAACAAGAGAGTAGGTAAGTATGGGCTACAAACAGACAGTACAGGTTCAAGCTTCCTTCCCTGCCCCCAAAGGTAAGTTTATATGCCAGGAAAAATAGCAGCATGTAAAACAGCATTTGGAAGGAGCTGTCTGCACCACCTTGGATTGCTGGACACAATCTTCTCAAGGTTTCATATCCCAGCACTATCTTCCAGTGTGGAGAAATGCAATGGGTAACCTAGATGCTTTACACAGAAGTACAGTGTCTCATTTTATAATCTCTTTATTGGCTCCAGGGAGAAAGGGAGTTATTCAGAGAGGAACTGTGTAAGTGCTGTCTTTGTCAAACATGTGCAGAATGAGAAATAAACATTTAAAACAGCTGAAGAGCAAAGAAGGCACTGCCAAAAAAATGTTTGTTGGAAAGACAAAAATTAAATTTAAACCAAGTGCTACTAGTATTGCACAAGAACAAGAAACAGAACCTCCTCTATACACAGCACAGGAGCCACAATGCAGAACCTGGGAGGGGAAAGAAGGGAAAGGAAGGTGCCAGCACCAACAAGGGGAGCAGCACTAGCAGAGCTGCAGCACGTGTGTGGGAAGCCAAGCATGAGCCAGGGCTGAATTGGCAACCTCCATAGCAGTGTCTCTTCCTACAGCCATGCTTCCTGCTACCAGTTCCCAAATGGGGGTCACCTGCTCTCACCACAGTCATTTGCTTGAATGACCCCTTACACCCAACTTCTGGCATCCCTCCCACTGCTATATCCCACGTGCCTCATAAGTCAGTATTTGTATAACAGAAGCCATAGTAGAGCAGCATCACCTTGCTCTACTTCACAGTGGTGGGTTGGTTAGCCCATGCCATAGGATGCACCACATGAAAAGCATTTCCTCTACGCTAGCACTTTTTGGAGCCCCAAACTGAAACACAGTGAGATCTGGGATACAAACAGTAAGACTACGAAGCAACTGCACCACAGTATTTCCATCTACAGTGCCCTATATGTCTAGCTGAAGGACATATTTACAGTAACACATTTTGGGGGTGTCTCCATCCTCCTGCAGACTCCAGAACCACTGGCCCATACCTTGAACTTGTGGTCTATGCCAGGGACCAGCACCATGTGCTTTTGGGGCTGCCAAGCTGCTACATTTGAACATCAGACTGGTGAGTCTTAGCAAACTCATTTAACCCAGCACCCTGTTTGTGGGGGGGCTAATAGAAAAGCATATGCACTTTGGGAAAGGCTGTTCTGTACCACACCTACAATCATGCCTTCCTGCACAGTTCACTATAGGTTTGATTGCAAAGTGGATTATCAACAAGTTAAGGAAACAAAAGTGCTCTGCTTAGAGCCTAGAGGTTGTTCCTGGCTAATCCTTGGCCTGTGACACTGAGGAGAAGGACCCTATCCCCTTTCATAGAGCTGGTACAGCTCCACAGCAAACAGTCTGCAGCTACCAGCTGCAAGGCACTTCTCTCCAGAGGAGACATCTGCACATGCCTTATGGCCTAAAATTTACTCATCCCATCTGATTTTTGTCTTTCTGTACTACTCACAGAGATAAAGAACAGCCAAGACTAAGTTTGGCCCTGCTGCTCTCCTTCTGTTATGATTACAGAATATCGTAATATCTTGGTCAGCTAAAGGAACAAGGTGCTTAATTTCTCACTCTCATTCTTTATGGAGATGGGCATGAGCCATGACATTTGAATCCAACCTCTGCATTGAGCATTTTCAAAGCTGTGGGCTGTTTGGACACAGGTTTCTGGCTCAGCCCTCTCTCCCCATGCTTCCCCCTCCATCCTGCCAGCTACATTTCAGATTTTGAAAAAGGACAAATGTAATATCTGCTTTTGGGACTCACAATGAGAACCCTGGGTACGATGTCTTCAAACAACACCCATCTAAGTTTGAGAGTGGATTTCAAGTCCTGTGCTCAAACGCTGCCCTAGCTTATGTTTTCTACAAGTACCTGACAACTGATGCTCAGTTCATTAACATACATGGAACAGGGGGGACAAATTATGACCTCAGAAAATCAAGTATTTTCAACTGCAAAACAGATGCAAGCTTTTAAGGGATAAAGCTATTTCACTTGCAGTGCAAGAGGTGCCTGACTTCTGAAGGGTTTTAATCTTTAGTAGATAGATCAGGGACAAAGCAGCAGGAGAAATTGAGAGGTTGTAACGCTGAGAGCAGAGCAGACTCAGCTCTCCACTGCTAGGATAACCATCAGCAGTGGAGCTGGTGCTTACTTCAGCAGAAGCAAAGGAGAGGAAGCTGCAGAGAAAGTAGCTGCTTCCTTCTTGCTAGTGGCAGCTAAAGGAAAGAGGGAGAAAAATCTGTCTTGGGACTGCCACCTCTAGAAGCCTGAAGGGATGAGTGATGCTCAGCTTTGATCTTTTGGTGCCTCACATACAATAGGTGGGGTCTGCAGAGACAGGGATTTGGCAAATGGCTTTTGAAGGCTGTGGAAGAAAGGAATGTATTTCTTTTCGCAGAGAAAGGCATAGCCTTTCTGGCTATGGTGAGAAAGGTGATACTGGAGACGGTCATAAAGACCCAAGGAAAGACAGGGAATAAAGAGAGGAGGAGGGGGAAACAGAAGCAAGAAAGAGTGGACAGAAGGAAAACCCCTGTAGATGGAGGAAAGGAGACAATTGTCCCTCAAAAAAAAAAGAGAGGGAAAACCTAAGAAATAGAGTGAAGAGAAAATTGCAAGGAAAAGGGTACTTCATGGCTGACACTATCAGGAATGGCAGAGTACACTGGATCTGTCCAAAGAGCAATCACAGGAGATTTATTCCTGAGACTTTGCAGGGACTCATCCCAGAGAACTTCTGCTCTTTGCAGTGTCTCAGAGCTGCAAGATGAAGGTAAGAACTAGATTGCATCATGCACCAACTGCAACTTAACACACACCACAAACATATTCATGTTAATAAAATCTACTACATTTCAACCTCATTATATGACAAACTGGAGACGCAAATGAAGGGATCCTTCAGGAGAATATCAGCGCAGGAGGTGGGAATAGGTTGGTCTTTAGGAGACATTCTCCCTTTACAGCTTCAGTTTTGCTAACAGCTTTCGAAACTCTGTATCCAGTTGTAAACCGAGCTGTCCAAGTTCTGCCCCTTCACTTATGCCATGCAGTCAGGAAACAGGAATTATACAATCTGCCTCTGGCTTCTGTAGCTAAGCAAAACACTGCACAGGCTTACTGCAACAAACTAAATAATTCCTTAGTAACCTGGAATGCAAATTAAATGAAACGGTTTCCCCTTTCTGATGATAGATGCTTTGCATGAAGAAAAAAACCCTTACATTTGAGCACACGATTATGTGTGAATTCCTGAGCCATAAGTACTGCGCTTTAAGATGGTTCCAGTATTCCATTCAGACACTTAAAACCAAAACAAACTCAACAAACTCAGGTTTTTTCCTTTATTTTCCCCTCCTCCCCACACGTGGATATATTACTATCTAGAGGCATGTAAATCTCTACAAATTTATGACTATGTTCTAATTAAGTTTATTTCTTGATTTATCCATTTCACCTCTTTAAAAAAAAATAGAGCTAAAAGGTCTTCAAAAGCTGTGTTTGTGCTGAAGGACCACAGCTACAGCCTCATGTTATACAGGCAATGATCAGCTCTCTGGACTTCCAACACAGAAGTAACCACCCCGTTCTAAAGCTTGTGGGCAACAAGTCAGTCCCAACTAATCTTAACAGCAAATGCAACTCACAGCATAGCAGCACATTTTGTCTGCACAGATGGAATGGACCTCTTTGAATTCACCTTCTGTGCTCCATAACTTGATCTGGGACATGGAGGGTGAAAGAAAGGACAGGTGAAGGACATGATTTTCAGGCAAACCTGGTTTCTGCAGGGCGTAATGCTGCCTCTCCTCCCATCCTGCCCAACCTTCTCCCGCCTGTGGGAGAGGAGGCTAATGTACCTTCATTGCCAGCTCTGGCTCTCACCAGCGTCACTCAGGAGGAAAGGCCACAGCATGTGATCTCAGCTGCCTCTTTCCTTCCCTAGTCTCTTCAGGGATCCAGGATCTGATGTAAATCCACTGAGGTCAATAGGAGTCTGATCAAAGGGGTCTGGAATAGACCCCAAGAACATTGCTCCCAAGAACTATTTATAGCAAATCGATGTGACCTTAAGGAAGTGCCCTGACTGCAAAATTAAACATAATCTAGTTTTAAATACCAGGTGGAACAATCTTCTATTTAAGTCCTGATCCAGGAAATCTTTGAGTACTTCTTGAACTTCAAGCATCTCATTAAGTTCTGTGCTGTCCAGCAAGAGAGGAGAATACAAGTTCACAAGTCTTTGGTTTAAGTACATAATTAAAGGTAAGCATGTATCTAAGTGTTTTGCAAAGTGGGATGAGATTACTTGCATGCTTAGATGCTGTGCTGAACCACAGAGAAAGGGGCTGCTTTGTACTTGCTGAGAGTAGAAAGAACAGAGAGGCTCTGCTATGCTGCCACAGACTGAAGGGGAAGAAGCAAGCAAGGCACTGAGCAAACTTGAGGAGCTGCTGTCTCTTTGGGAAACTGGTGGCACTTTGAGACCTGCTGCAGAAATATTGCCAGGAATAGAGAAATCTGTGTGCCTCATCTGTCTGAGTGACTTCTGAAGGTTTTCCCCATGTGGCTTTTTCTCCATCTCCATTACCTTTCCAGAGGCATCTTTCAAAGGATGCTAAGCATGGCCAAATGCAGAATAGCACATAGAAAAGGGAATGTTAAGCCAAAATGAAGTGGAAATGCATCTGAAATACTTTCCAGGAGCTTGTAGGCTGTTTGATATTTCATTCCTGCTCTAAGTTGGGGAGGAGCTACCTGGTGATTCTTACTGCAAGTACATGGGCACAGCACAAGTTTCATGGATTCACAGACTGGTTTGGGTAGGAACAAGCCTTAAAGCTCATACAGTTCCAACCCCCTGCCATGGACAGTGACACCTTCCACTAGACCAGCTTGCTCCAAGCCCCATCCAACCTGGCCTTGAGCACTGCCAGGATTGGGCAGCCACTGCTTCCCTGGGCAACCTGGTGTCAGCACCTCAGCACCCTCACAGGGAAGAATTTCTTACTAATGTCTAAACTAAAGCTCCTCTCTGTCAGTTGAAAGCCGCTGTCCCTTGTCCCATCACTACGTGCCCTTGCTCCAAGGTGCTGTAGGGCTGCTGTCAGGAAGCTGTTCCTTGAGCTCGGTTTCCCGGCAGCTGGACCACACTCCATGGGACACTTTCAAGCGAAGGCAGCAGCGGTGCTCCTCGCGGCCGCGGTGCGGCCGCATCCCTGGAGCGCTGGCGCCCCCTGCTGACCGAACTCCCCCTAAAAACTTACAGTGGAATGTTTATTGAAGTGGTTTACCAGTTCCAGGCTTTATTACAGTGAGGAACAGAAAAGGGAAAACAAAAATTATGAAAGGCATAAAATGAAGAAATCCAAGTACCAAAGTCAAAAGGTAAAGTGGGTATGACAAGAGAGTAGCCATTTCAACAATTCTACAACATGAAAACTCCAAGATGTCATGCCATTCAGAAACCCACGTTTCTCCCTTTAAATGTATGCCTCCCAGGCTTAATCTAATATGTTGGTATTTCATATAACTTCAGAAAAAAATCTGCTTAAAAAAAAATTGACAGGATGGGGTACATTTCTATTACTGGAAATGGAATTTTAAGCACCAAGTTTATCTTGTCAGTTTAGCTCAACACTGACATGAGCTTGCTAGGGGTGAAGTGTATCACTAATTGCCAGAAAGCATGATAATAAACTGATAAGCAGAGCCTTCAGACTGTGGAGATGTTTCGGTGAAGTGGGGACTGTTTGAACAGGTACTTTTCCTCTGCAAATTGGCTTCTCTCACAATTCAGCAGTGATTGCCTGACTTTTGTTCTCTAATCCCAAAAAGGAGCACACTGGGGGTTGTTTGGGCCAAAACAAAGACAGGTATATACCTGTACACCTTACTGCCAATGCCAGCTCCACCCTGCAAATCTTGCAGGTCTATTTATGCTACATTTTTCCATGGCTCCAGACAGCCACAATTTTAATTGGACTGGCTGATTGGTTTTTTAACCATTTTTACTTATTTTATTTCATTTTATGATGCTAATCTTGGCACTGGAAGACTCTTCTTAATTCAAATTACAATATCAAAATACACATCAGCTAATATAACAGACAGCCGTTCACCTAAAATTAGGCAACCTACCATAAACAATAAGCCAAATTAAACCCACGCTGCTCCTCTCTTCCTTTTGGCCTGAGCTACTTCCCAGACATTTAAGGAAGAGTCTCCTCATGTGGGGAAGATTAACGGATGCAGAAAGGTAAGAGGGGGAAGTACCAACCCTGGCTTGGGCTTTCAAACATTTCAATGCATTTTCCTCCTCACAGGGGATATGCAACAGAGACCAAAAAAACCAAACCTTATCCAGCTGTGAAAAATAAACCCCAGAAGTGTCAGGGACTCATCTGATAAAAGTTTTCTCTTCTAAAGTGTTGCCATCACTGGCAGGAAGAAAACAAAAGGAAGGCAGAGAAGGACTGGCCCCATTTTGGGTGCTCTGTTCTGTTTGTGACGGTCCTCCAGGAGCTTTCTCCTCATGCCCCAGTCCTCAGCTATTAGAAACAACAGGAGCAAATGAATAAATGAGTTTCAGGAGCACATGAAAGACCTAACTCCCTTCCCTCAGGCCAATTATAACAGGCACAATTTCAGCAAATGGGCAGAAACTGTGTATTCGTCTTCTTCTTGCTTTGCCACTGCTTCTCCAGTATCCCTTGCTATCAAGTGACTTAAGCCAAGCCCTGATCCTACGAGCAGCGTGTGCTGGCAGTGTGTTTACAGCTGGTGAGTGGCTGTATCCACACTCACAAGTCAGAGGCTCTGAAAGAGTAAACCTCCGAAGAGTCTTAAATTTCTTCTGGAAAGCACCCTCAAGACTTGGGCTGGTCAATCCAAGGGATACACTGGCATTACTTGAGCCCAGGGGCATCTGCATGATCTGGCAGCAACAACAGTCAGGGGAGAGTTGACATGCTGCCACAGCGCCTGTTGTGGTTTTCTTCCAGGTTTAAGCAAAGGTTTCCTCTCACTCCTATTTGCTCAGAAGGTTATTTATGAATTAGTGAACTAGTCTTATGGCACACAGCATCTCATAAATTCCCCTAGGTCCCACTGGGCCACTCAATAAAATACTTACATATGCTACCGACTGTCAGAATAAGAAATGGTTTCCAAATAGTCTGAACTCTGGCTATCACTAGCATAAGCCAGAGTGAGTTTTGTGGAAGTTCTCATGGCTTGGGCTGATGCCTCAGCAGTGAAACCTACTGCTGTGCAATGCAAGATACCAAGTATTGTATTTCCCACAGAGGTTTCCATTCTGTCCGGTTTGCAGTCTAAAGGAAAAGTGCAAAATAATACGCCAGACAAAACTTTAAAAGCATTTTTGTTTAGGGTAATTATGATCTCTATTTATGCCTATTAAGTTACAAAGATGAATATTAAAGAACACACAAGAACTGCCAGAAGGCAACACCCAAACTTTGTATGTTTAACACCCTTGCTGTTTCTAACATAACTGCTTGCTCATCCTGAAGCTGCCTAGGTAATTGCAACTTTTTTGTCTGGAGTTCATTTGAAAGGGAAGAAAGCAGGGATTTCCTACTCCCTAGCCTGGGAACACTTGGAGGACTTTGACCCAATGTTTACAGACTGTATATTTGATAATGCATTACAGTACAGTGAGATTTCATTCAGTTAAGCACCGAGGGATGTTTGCTGTAGCCACTTTGCTGTCTGCCAGCTTCTCCATTCATATCTTGCACACACGTAATTATCGTAGTTTTCCTGAATCACAAGTAATGCTAGATAAATGAAAGTGCCTTTTAAAATTTATATCACTGGGCACACATATGATATGTAACTGTTAAGAGCAGAAGTACCACTAACGCTGACCGCTATAGTTTTCTTTTAAAATGTCTTCACACACTCATTGTCAGTTTCCTCAGAGTTTCAGCTCAGAAACAGTACCGTAAAGTGAGTATCAAAACACTCTCTACATATGGCCCAAATATTTCTGAAGTTCAAAAATCTCTTATCCTCCAGTTATAAGGAGATATTAGAAAATAAGTTGATGAGAATAGCTCAAGCAATTTAGGTCTTTGCTGGCGTACACCAAATTAAGACAAAGATTAGGAACAAATGACTCACCCAGATATTACAGATTTGCAAAATGAACTTTTTCTATAGAAAACCACCAGCCCTGAAAAAACAATATCAAATCTCTCTAGAGCAGACATACATGCAAACACTTAAAAAAAAAAAAACCCAAAAAAACAAAAGAGGCACAAAAACCTCCCCATGCTTTTTCTGGTTTAACCCCCATTTTTTTGGAGCAGCTGAAAGTAAAAAGGACTTGTGCAACTGCTTTCATTCACACAGGGTCACCAATGGGGGATTAAGCCTCTTCCACTTGTGCCACATGTACTAGGGCTTTTCTACTGACATCTACCAGTGATGGAGAGGATGGCAGCAGCAGGATGGCCAGGCAACAGTGGGTGCCTGGGTACCACTGTGGGTGGTGGTAGGCCACAACCAGGGATGCAGCTGGGTGGCAGTGATCTGTTGCTCTTCAGGCATGAGAAAAGAGAGCCACGATGTGAGGTCCCACCATGTTGTCCAAACAGAGGGGAAAATAATGCAGGTGGTACTGCGTTCCAAATACTGCTCATCCCTGCAATCGACCTGTAACAGTTGCTAGATGCTATCCCCATTTCTACAATTTGTAGCTGGTTTCCCTTTTACTGTGAAATATATTCAGCCCTTCGGCATGTCAACAGGCATTTTGGTCTGTAAGACTCTGAAGATCTCTATCCTAACATACTCTAAGCCTTCCAGTGCTGATCACAGTGAAAACGGATAATTTTGGCTGCTTTATGAAAACTGTCAGTGAAGCATAAACTTTTGAGGAGCAATACTGATTTTTTTGAATGTTAACAGTTTCAAGCCAAAGGTAAGAAAAACAAAAAAAAAAAAAAAAAAAAAGAAAAAGAGACTTGAGAAACTTGGCATCTTTGGTCCGTCTGCTGGAGCTGGAAACCTCAATTATGAAAACAAGGTGGACAATAAATAACTCTGTCCAAGTCTCACGTGGACTAATATGATTAAAAAGACAGCACATCCCTCAGCGTGTTTCTTTGGTTCTTCAGTAATGAAGGATAAGTACCTATTCAGCTTTATATGGTGTTTAATTAAATGCCAGAACTTTATATTCTGCTTGCAACCATTGATGTAATCTGCCCGTAGTGTTCCCTTGTGTAGAGCTACTCGCACTTCACATCACAGGTATATGGAGAACAGCTAGATACTCCACCTATTTCTGGAGGCAATAAGAAAACCTAGCCTGTCTGCTATTTACTGTAAAACTCTAGGCTGGGTTTTGGGTTCAGCATTTGTCCTCTGGCACTAAACAACACTTTTATCAATGCTAGTAGCATACCCCAACAAGCATGTGTGCTGCTAAACTCCAACCCAGGCTCAGAAACCTCCGGCCAAGTGTTCTGAATGGTTAGGTATGGCACTTGTGCCATTCTTTTCTTTTTTTAACCAGTGAACCAAAGGAACACTTACAACACAAAAGCAGTTCATAACACCATGTATGTCTGTGTGGCAATATTTAATTCCCCCAGCAGCATCTTCTCCTTGAACTTGCCTTTGAGCCATAGTTGTGGCCAACCTGGTGCAGCAGCAGCATGTGACACAAGGGTGAAAAAAGAGGAGTGGGAGGGTTCAGGTTAGGTGGGCCAGGGGGTTAATGAGGGCATTAAACTGAAGTTTCCCCCTTGCAGCACAAGCTCCATAGCCTTCATTATTTAAACCATGAAGGGGTATTAGAAACATCTTTAACAGCTTTCAGAAGACTGAATGTCACAGAAGTTTCCAAAAAGGGGAAATGTGAATTAAGCCCCATCTGAAGATTCTTGAGAGGCACTCTGCTCTGCAGCTGGGAACTTGGAGGTGCTCCAGGATGCCCTCAAACTTGACTGAGAAGGCCAGCCCTTACATACAGCCTGTGCAAGAACAGCAAACATGGACAGAGTTTAGATCTTGCTGGGCAGAAGTTACATGTCACCTAACAGCCAGACTCCTCTTATGTCCTTTGACTTGCTGCCTTGAGGAATGGCGTCAGATCTTGGCATTCCTTAAGCACAGCACACAAACACAGAAGTCCTACAGCTATCACCGCATTTTGCTACAAAATGCCTCCAGATAGTGCTAAGGATCAGGCATGGTCCCCTTTATACAATAAGGCATGGCCCTGTATGTCTTGTATGGGTTGAGCCTCGATACAGCACAGATACCTGAAGGGTTTTGTCCAGGGATGAGCGAGGGATGGTGACAAGGCTCATGCTTTGAAGCACAAAGATGTGGAGAAATGCAGAGGGGCCTTGGCAGTCTTGGGGCATCCCAAGGACTTTCCACAGAGACGAGAAAGTTCCCTCATCAGGGGTTGCCTTCAGAGCAACCTGACAAAACACCACATACATGACTGGTGAGGTCCCACCTGAATACCTTCACAAAGTCCATAACTTCAAAGAAATTGTCAGGAAGAAGAAAATAAATCACTTGGATTTTTCCAAGTTCATACAAAAATAAAGGCTCCTATATTGTTTCTATTATGAAGAGCTCTCTGTCCGTAACATTTCAATCAATGCTTTGCCAGCAGTGACTAATTCCACATACCAGAGACGCAAACTGCTCTTTCCTCATACCCTCCCCTTTCCCAGGATTTCTACCTGCAGGTAGAAAAAAACCCAAACCTTTTCAATTGCTCGTTTCAAGGCTGTCATCAGTTAGCAGTTTTTCTTCCTACCAGATGACCAGGCAAGGTAGAAATTATAGAACTCCTGCAGAAGATTATATGTTTAGCCTTTCAGAGCATCGAGGTATGTATCCTTTCTTTCAAGTATCCCTCCGTCACTTTCCCGCCCTCTCCCCAAGGCTCATTCCAGCTTGTTCACAAATCAGAGGTAACTGACAGCAGCAAATCAGATCGCATAAATCACTTGCTAGCTGGTGAAGCGCTGCAGCAGGGAAGGTGGGGGCGCACCGCCGCCATGCGAACCCGAGGTCTTCAGTGCGCTTCCCATCGCTCACCTGCAGCCCCTGGTGGCACAGGCTGCCCCCATTCCCCTGACTAATGTGTGGGACCGCTCCCAAAACCTCCATCCACCCCGCCCACGAGGAGAATCGGTTTCAGAATTACAGCTGAATGATCAAAGTCGGGAGCTTAATAGCACTACCTTTAAAATTAAATCTCAGTTTGATTCTCCCACGTTCATTTCTTCAAAGTAAGACTACTTGTGCTTCAGAACATCAAAATTCACATACACTGGTTCCATAACGGCTAAAATACAGCACACAGGAGGCTTTAGTAATACCCGCCATGCTGAGACTAATGAGAACTATGAGCATAAATCCAGAGAAGTGAAAACTACTATGCTGAGCCAAGATATTAGAATAAATTAGTAAGCAAGAGAACCCTCAAAAGTAATGACTATCTGCTCACTGGATGAAGCCTGTCATTGACATGATGGATCACTAAATAACAAAAATTGGGGCAGGTGGTTTAAGTTTCATATTTTAACACTATTTTTAACATCAAAGAGCTTTCATTTTGCCAGAAAGAAACCCCCACACCTGCAGACCAATGCCTAAACAAATAAGTAGTTGCCACTACATGGTCATTAACGGTTTTAGCTATTTATACTATATAAAAACTTGACTGATCAATTTTTATTGGAGAAATTGCTTTCTTACCCTATATATCTACCTAGGTCCTTCACTTTAATAAGGAATTACTAGTTTGCACTTCAAACTATGCTCTCGTGCAAGATGACGTCATTCAATTCTATGCTGCTGTTACAAGACTGACAGAAAAATCCCAGTGTCAGTGATGAGATACACCTATGACAGCATTTCCATGAAAATTATTACGCACACATACAGACATGCTGCTTTTACAGTTTAGCAATCGCAGTCTCGAGGTGTGGCAGATACATTCAACAAGCATGAGTTGCCTTTTTGAGATGTATTCACGTGAAGCATGGTCACTAGGTAAGAGGACTAGTTCTTCATTATCTACAATTGAGTAGCATCATCACGGGGAGTCTGGTACCTGACCAGTTGGACTTTTTTCCTTTTTTAATAGGTAGGGGGTAAAAATTCATGCCCCCGATCTATTAAATCTTTAGAACAATAGCTGTACTGTTAAAACTGCTATGCAGTACTGTCCTACTGCAGTATTTTCCCAGGTTTCCATTGCTAATTACAATTGCTGTAGCCTAATTCTTATTAACAGTTTTCTCCCTACATGCCTTTTTATAACTCCTTTCCTTGGTCAGACATATTGGGTAAAAATTAAGCTAAGAAGTTGAATCTAGGGACCCTTCAGTCTTTTAGAGTTAAGCGCGATTTCAGATGAGAGCATAAGATTAGCTGAAAACTTCTTTCTAACCTGTCCTGGGTTCAGCAGTAGCAGTCATTTTTCTCCTTCTTGGTAGCTAGTGCACCACTGAGTTTTTGACTTTTGGCCTGGGAACAGTGCTGATAACACCAGTGTTTTTAGTTATGGCCTAGTGATGTTTGGTCTGGCCAAGGACTTTCTGAGCCTCACGCTCTGCCAGGAAGGAAGGGAAGCCAGGAGGAAGAAGAGACAGGGCACCTGACCCAAACTAACCAAAGAGGTATTCCATACCATAGCACGTCATGCCCAGGAGGCAGAAGCGGAGGAAGCAGAGACCCGGAAGGGTGTGGGGGGGGGTGCATGGCTTGGTCGGGCTGGGTATACGTGGTGAGCTGTTGTATTCTCTTCCCTTGTATTTCTCTTGTCAT
>JANRGW010010760.1:0-40510 GCA_024733675.1 Psilopsiagon aymara
GTTGAGGACACCAGAACTGCACACAGTACTCCAAGTGAGGTCTCACGAGAGCAGAGTAGAGGGTCAGGATCACCTCCCTCGACCTGCTGGTCACGCTCCTGTTGATGCAGCCCAGGATACAGTTGGCTTTCTGGGCTGTGAGTGCACACTGAAGCTGGTTCATGTTCAATTTCTTATCGACCAACACCCCTAACTCCTTCTCCGCAGGGCTGCTCTGAATCAATTCTCTGCCCAACCTGGAGCTGTGCCTGAGATTGCTCCAACCCAGGTGTAGGACCTTGCATTTTCACGCACACACTTTAATTTCATACAGAGTTACTTTTGTATTTGATTTTGCCACACCTTCCTGGCTATATCAATTTTTAATGCAAAAACCTGTCACCTACAATGGCACAGGAATACTTCCTGACACCTAGAACACGTCTCCCCTTGCACCATACTGTTATTCTCAGATGCAAGCCCTTCACGCATGATGAGATCACAGCGCTATCATACTGGCAATGGCTTCCACATGTGAGCTAAACAGTCCTAGAGAGGTACAAAATCCATTTCAAATCACTGTTTTGAGTGAGTTGTTCATGCCTGTTGCTATATCTGAAGGAGAATGTTGCTCTTTCAAAATACTTAACAGCAAGTTGGAAAAAAATCAGCTTCTAGAGGCCAAATACACTTTGTTTCCTAATATATATGAGGCCTTATAGCATAAACAGTGTGCTAATATCTAGACAATAAGAACAGTTATGCTTTTAGTTCTAGTTGTTTGGCTCAACCCAGTGAGCCAGTATGTCCTGTTTTTTTTCAGTTCTAGAGGGTATGCAAGCCATTTTCCTTGTGCTTTCTCTGTACACAATTATTTTTCAGATGTAAATAGACATAAATAATGCACACAGAGAATCTGAAGCAAGTATGCCCAGCCCTCGCCTCCTTCAGGAGCTACCTCGAATTACAAGTATTACACTAAACAGTCTGCATTGGTTGTGCTGGATTGTACTTTAGTATGTCACCTACCGTATCCATTGCTATCTCTCTGCAACATATTCACAGCATATCAGCTTTATTTTAACATGAACTTTGCACATAGGTGGCAATCCCAAATTTTCATAGATAGATTTTAACAGTAACAACTGAAACAGGTTAAAATTAAATGTCATAGTATAACTGCAGCAAACTTGGATTAAATTACCAAGTATGAAACCGGAGGTTATTTTGGTGAAACCCAAGATTTCCTTACCTATTTATATACCATCACATTTCTTCTCATAATGGCATTTCTCACACGGCACATTAACTATTAACACAGTACTAAAATTAAACTGTTCTCTCTTAGAAGCTCTACAGAATTGGTGTGACTGAAGTGAGATTTCTCCCTAGGTGGGCAGAATGGATTCCCGGAATCTATTTCCTGTCTTCACGACAGCAGCTGCTAGGAGTGCAGCACAGAGTCTGTAGCTCCTTTAACTAGTTGGAGGGCAAGGTAGAAATGAAAATCTAACAAGGGCACTACTCTGCAATCCTACAATGCATTCAAGAGCAGCAAAACCAAAATTCATATCATTATCATAATTTTTTTTAAACCTATGAAATTACTTCAGATATTTTCTAGGTCATTTGGGAAAGGTTTAAACTCTATTCTTACTCCATCCGTTTCATAACTGTTATGACTTTCCAGGTATTAAAAGACTAATTTTAAATGGCAGAGAAAAAGAAATTCAGCAATGAATCTTCAACAATAATACTCAAGGCCCACTTCTGGCTGTTCTGCAGGAAAAAGATAAGCAAAGAGAACATACATATAACCCTTGCTCCACAGATACTTAGTATTTGCTTAGGATAAAGACTAGATCATAGTGCCAGGTAGTAAAATTGCACAAGTGCCATAAGCCATACCTTTGGAAGTACACTGCCACAAACCAGATAATATTTACAGGCTATCTGGCTCATTTGGAAGAAAACCCAGTTCTCCCTATACATTAAAATCAGCCAGAGTTTATACATACAATAATGAAATCTCACTGGGTTTGCTTCCATTTACTATGGTTAGCTTCCAAAACAGCTGATTCTACAGCCCAAACCTTTATCAGTGGATTGCTCCCCTTGCCAGACATCTGAGCTAAAAAGGCTGCAGGAGAACACAGGTCTCGAAAGCCTGTGTACAGGCAATACTTGCCTTGGCTTGCTACTGCTGCCACTGGTGCAGCTTTTCTAGCCAGTCCTTCAAGGAGGACAAGGACAATTACTTCATCCTTCCCAGCCAGGGGCAAGATACAGTGATTAAGGCCATCAGCAGCTCAGCAGCTAGATGAAACTATACAGAACAATAAATTATAAAATTTAATTCTTCTTTGAAAATGGGGCTGCCAAGTACCATCGCATTTCATTACATGCCACAGGCATACCTTCAGATATACTAATACTTCTTTTTTTCAGAGCCTTCACAAAAATGGAATTACAGCTTCTTAACTCATTAAAGATCTTTGGAAAGAGTGGCTAGAAAGTTACACTAACTACATTAGCTGCAAAAGCATACACAGTGAACAAGGTTAAGTCTTATGGTAAGTCTCTGTTCTAGCTAATTTCAGACAGTTCTTTCTCCTGTGTTTTCAATATTGAATAGGTTTCTCCCAGCTTGTCATTGCTAGGATTGCTCGATTCTCTTATACCTTTTAAATACCAGTTCCTAAACTAAATACCAACCTTCTGAATGCAAGCAAGTCAAGTAATTGGTCACACTGTTACAATATAATTGACATTTTTTTTAGCTAATGTAAATTAATACCCTCTGTAGTCACAGATTTACACCCATCCTGCTTTTGGTATAAAAACCAATTTGCTATAATATTACTTTTTTGTCAAGTGCTCTTAAATACACTATCGCACCTAGATCTGAAAGCAGGAAATTGGATGACGGCCAGAGGTTCCAAAATCCAGTCCAAAACCATCCTGTTAAATACTGCTGAAGTGGCAGCATTTTCACTTCTGTATGCCTTTGTATATAAAGATGCAGGAACTTTATCACTGTGTAATACAGTTCAAAATATAATTAAAAGTATTATTTCTGAGCTCATGCAAGTACAGAGTCTCCCTATTTCTTCCCACCCCAATATATTTCTACAAGCAGTTGCTCAACAGCAGCTCAATGTAGAACTGGGAGAGCTTGAGGAGAATTTGAAGATATATGTAAAATCAAAGTCATTCACTTGTGATGTTACTTCAAATATTCAAATGTTCAAAGACAGTAACATAGCAGCAGAAAATTAACTTTCAAAATTCATGTCTTTTCTAAGCTCAAATGGATTAGCAGCAGATTTGAGGTAATTAATTATAATTACAAGTTTCCTAGGGAAACATGGCATAATAGACTCATTAACTGAAACGCTACATTTGTTCTGTGCTTGATGCTCAGATTATTTTAACACAGTGCAACATTTGTTAGAAGCTTTTTGGACCAGACACCTTTACTTACGCTGAACTGTTGCTCCTCTATGAGCAGCCCCAACTGACTTCAAAGAAAACCCACTTGGGCCTTTAATTAGACATTTGCAGCCTACGAAGGTAAAATTCCTTCCTTCTCGGACAAATTCTGTGGTCTCTATTGAACACGAATCAGTGGGAGTTTTTCTCTGGGAGGGCCATTGAATCTGGCCTCACAGTTACTTCCTGATACTCTCTTCACTCCTGAACAAAAGATACACCACCTAACCAAATATCTAGGTAAATAGCACATGCTATTTAAGAATGCACAGTTTTGAAGTAGTCTTAATAAAAGCCTCCATTATATTTTTAATTTTTCAACTATCTTCTGTTTGATTATATTGCTAAGCAAAGGAATATTTTACATCCTCATTGCACTGTGGAGACATAAATGTCATTGAACTCCTTATGAATTGAATATACAGAAAATTCACTGCAGACATTAATGCACCTAATACATAGTGAACTCCACATAGCTATTAATAAAACACCTCATACAAACCACAGCACTCACAGTCTAGACAATGCCAGGAACACAAAAGCTGCCTCTTGGTGCATGCAAAAGATTCCCACTTCGATACCCATGTATCATTGTACTCTGAAAATCAAGGGAAACTGATGATGCACTTGTCAAAGAAAGCAGCTGCAACAATGAGGAACTAGCTAATTAAAAAAGGAATGAGTATTTGTTTTATGGTCTTATGTGCACTCAGGAAGTTCTGACGCACAGAAGAAAAATTAAACAACTTTTCATTTTGCCTCTATGCTTTGAGAACCATGCCCAGTAAGATTACAGATAGGAGTGTGATAGGTCCAGCAGGGATTTCTACCAATTAAGCTTTTACACTCTGGGTGGGTAGAGGTGTTTTTTGAACCGTAAGTTATTTCTGCACATACCATGGGCTGCAGTGTCTAGCCACAAAAGGGCTACATTATGAGCAATGATACAGGCTTTTCTCAGAGCCATCATGCTTTCCTGCAAGTCTAAACCTCTAAGATGATTTCAGTGAGAGAACTGAGAATGCTCAGTTCTGTAATACTATCAAAAGTATGACAGGAGTGCTTTTACTTACCCAACCTTTACCATTTTTGTGATCAAGGAGAAAAGACGACAAGGTCCAATTAACAACAGATACAGGTAGATGATGCCAGATTTTGTTCCATTGCATACTTAACTGTTTTCTCCTGTGTGCCACCTAGCACCCCAAGAAGCTACAATTCTCTGTGAATATCTACAGCTGAAACAAAGCTTTCAGATTACTATGGATTTGGTTGCGGTTTTGTTTTGGTTCCAGTTCGGTTTGGTGTTTTATCAGATACAATGCTTGTTCTACATGCAAATAATGGTAGTGCTTTGGATACCTCTATCATACAGTTGCTTCAGAAACCATCAGTTCAGAAAACAGTGGAGTAAACAAATGCTGAACCTGTACTTCGCAGTATTAGGATGTAGATTGACAGTTCAAAGTCACAGCCATTTACACAGGGTTCAACAGAGGGAGTTGATGATTGTACAAGTCCACCAGACCACACCAAAGTTATTGATTTATGTAACCACAGACAGCAAGATATGAATCATACAAGCCTGGCACATATCCTGACTGTTCCAGCTCATCTTTAGAGGACTATTATTATGTCGCAATCCATGTATTACCTCCCTTTTTCCCTTTTACCGAGTGAAGGCCTGTATTTGGCATCCCAACATTCCGGCTTAAGTTTCAAGCTTATTCTGAAACTCAGACACTTGAGTAAAAAAGTAAACTTTGTGATAATATAAAATCATAGTATTAAAAGCATGTGCTTACATGACTTTTTAGAATGTGGTGTTACAGGCAAGACTGACATGCAGTGTCAGTTTTTCAGCTCATCAAAGCAGGAAAGGCTAATGAAAGAAAAACCCAAAGCTGCTTTGATGCAGAGCTGCACAAGATGAGAATATCAGAAGACTAACTGAAGCAAACATTTACTGAAGATCATGAGATAGATTCAGATAGCTGCCTTTACTTCAAATTCCTGAGAGGAAAGCTGGTATGGAATCAGACATTTGAAAAGAAAAAAAAAACCCAAAAGTCTGGTTAAAGCCATCCTGCCTGAAATAATCACCTTTTCTTATCACAAAATACCATTTCATACCACACAAAATAATTTATGAATTAAACCTTGATTTTAACCATTCATGCACATTAGCCAGTTACAATTTCCCTCTCTCAGAAATGCATCCAAATTAAAAACAGGAAAAAGACTTAAACAGAACATGTCTAAATTTTCCGTTCTTCACAAAATATTCTACCTTTATTTTACTCTGCTTTAATGCTAACTGAAATCTTACCATGTAATTCAGTTTGATGCTCAGCCTCAGAATCATTTTCTGATAAAAATAAGAAGGGGCCACTCATTCCTTTTTTCACTTATTTCACATAGGCTACTGAAACACAGACTCCACCTAAGGCCAGAAGGGGAACCTGCCAATCTGCTGAGATTCATGTTTGGCCTGCTGCCTGAAGAACAAAACCAGCACAGAGCTGTTTTACTAGGTTGATGCATAAAAATAGGCTTTCCTCCAGTTAAACAACAGTAATTTGTTTCAGTTTGATAGGTCCTTCTAAATAATGGTGTCATCAGTAAACATCTGGCTTCTTCCTAGCAGATTAGGCCTCCAATGAGGAAAGTGTGTTTATAATTCTAATTTGAAACACAACACATTAATATGCCGATTCTCATAATGTTTGCCTTAACCTGTTTGGAGAAATTATGACTACAAATATCTTGTACACAACACCTCTAAACTACCAGCTTGTACAAACAACACAAGAGCCGATGCAGTCTCATACAGATGATTAGAACCACTTCAGAGGCAATCATGATTAGCGCTTTGGCTTGGAGCCATATTTTACACATAAACAAAGCATCTGCTTCGGAGTTCCAGTCCCAAGCTAATAGACCCACCTCCACTATTACTAATAAGCCCACTCAAGAGAGCCAGATGGCCTATCTGAAACAGCCCTGGCATTTTCCTGAGCTAGGCAAACTAGAGCCACGGAACCAGAGCTGGCTCCAAATCGCATTTCCTTGGGCTCTAGGAGCCAGTAAAACAGCACTTAAACTGGCTCCACAAAAGAAGAATACAAATCCATTATTTAAAACTGGTGTGAGGCCAACATCTGCCCCTGCAGATGATGCTTTCATGTAGGTACAATGAAGGAAGATTAAAAGTACAGCACACTTCTGCCGGAGCTGGTGCATTGCAATGCAGACTGTCACCATTCCTTTCGGGATTTTTTTGCAGACTTTGCAAATCCCTGCCTGCAGCCAAGCAATAGCGCTCAGCTGTCCTTGCTGTACACTGTATGTACTTGACAATTGGATGGTTTTGCATATTTAATAAAAGTGCCATATTTAATTAGTAGAACAGGGCTTTAAAAAGGATCTCATGCTCCTCAGCAGCAACTGGAAGTGTTGAGAGCCAAACAGAGCAGCACTTCGCTGGTTTAATTCTAAGATCTCTTTTCTTTCCTGCAACCCAAGTTCTCATTTAACCAATTCAGTTTCTAAGTAGATTAGAGTCAAGATGCTCCACAAGGCAAGGAGTTAATGCTGCAATGAAACCCATAATTGACCTGGCCTAGGAAGACTATTGGAGAGAAATCCCTTTATATTTCATTTAGAAGTAAACAGGTATGTGTCGCAGAGAGTGACAGGTAGCGATGGCCATTTAGGTCACCTGTCCCATCAAACCACATGTGAAAAGAGAACTTAAATTTCCTCCTTCCACTACGATTCATAGTGTGTGTTGTTCCACTGTGCTAACAACCCAATTTCAGCAGAGTGTATGTCTGTACCAACTCTCAGAGCCAATTCACTACACCAGAAGCAAACAAACTTCACTCTAAGAGCTACAGCAGGTTGTATCAGCCCTGCAGAAGTAAGGAAGTTTTGCAGAAATAAAGTCATTTCGGAACAGCATAGCCACAATGAGCATGTTTCTTGTGTGCTACTACCCTGAAGCTACAGACAAAAAATCCTTTACTTCTGTCTCATGGGGTTACCCGCAGATTTGCAAAGATAGAAACCTCCCCAAATGCAGCTATCTTACCCCACCTTGCATTAGAGACAGAAAAAAGAACCACTGTATGAGGGGAAAAAACCCTCATGGAAATGTGCTGAAACAACTGAGGCCTGTCACTCGTCTTCATTAAAGGCAGGTTCCACAGTAGTTACTGAAGCTCTCTGGGATCTCTTGGGATAAAAGCCAGAATAGAAATATGTAAAGTATCATTCTTCCTACAGTTTCCCTTGATTTTAAAGGAAAGCGCTGAAGAACAGTCACATTTCACAGCCCAGGTCAAGAGCAATCCTGAATCTGTGTCAGTATCTATACTAGTATACTAGAGAGCACATTTGGACCCTCCTTTGGAGCATAAAGGATTTAGCAAAAGGTGCATAAACAGTACCACCCTGCTACTACAAGGATTTAGTCTTTTTCCTTGAAGGGATTATTTCAGTGCAGGTAACCAGGACTGTAAGACCTGTATAGAAAGGTATCTTTCTGTATTCCTGGAAATGCAAGAATGCACTACCCCATACGTATTGAAAGAAGGATACACATGTACCGGGTTTTCTCACTTCATATCTCTAATTGCAAAACATGAGGCATTTTTCAGGGAGAGAGAGGGTGCTGGGTTTTTTTGTTTTTCCCACTTCGGGGCAGAAAGAAGGGGGTACACAGAAAAAGGGAAACAGGAAAACTGACCAGAAGCGAAACTGAACTCCTTGTTCCAAAAGGAAAAGCAGGTTCACAGTTCTTGCAAATTTCATAGAATTAACAAAACAACACTTGACACCAAACAGTGTCCACACTACGCATTACTGACACTAGCATTTTCTTGCAGGCCTTACCAAATTATTTGGAATAAATCTTTGGGATTAATTCTACCCTCTGAGAAAGTTGGTTTAAGAGGACAACTGGGAATGAAGTCTTAATTCAACAAAACATCATGCGTCCTGAGCAGCCCCTTCCAAAAGGAAGGCTAATGGAATTACCAAAGTTCTTGCAGTAACTCAACAGCCACAAGCCCACCTCAGGCTGTTCTTACTGGAAAAACTGAAAAAAGCACCTGCCCTATGTCACTTCCACTGAGTATGGAATATTCTGTATCAGCCCGACAATGACACTGTGAGAAAGATGCTGCCCTCATACTCTCCTGTCAGAGCACCCTGCTTTACCAAAGAGAATTCCCTTGTGGTGCCACTCAGTCTTACCTTCTTCTAAGACTGATCATGAGACCTTATCAATTTCATCACAGGAGAGGGATTATCAATCTAATAAAAAATCTCAATCTGATGCCGTTTTTCAGAGAAGCCTTCAAAAGCTATTTTCACTATTAATCTATTTGAATAACAGCACACTAGACATATCATGAGACAGTGTGAAACATGCTCTAGCACTCCTTTTAAGATGAAGAGTTGTGATCTCTTTGCTTATTACTCCCCACCAAATGTTAATGCACAATTTATTTAATGCCTAGTTTTTGTGTGCTGAATTAGCTCCCAACGCAGCTGAGTGTCCCTTGTGAGCAAGTGCTCCATTTGCACATGTCAGGCATCCTAGTCTATTTAGTCCTATCTCAACTGCTTAATGTCTGAAACAGAAGCATCCACTACATTCTTCTTGATCTAAACAGCTAATTTAATACCCTTGGACAAAAGTGGCCTGGTGTTTTGGTAAGGTCCCATGGGCCTAACTATCACAAAGAAGGGGTTGTTGAATACACACACAAAAAAAAAGGAAGAGCTAGGAGGCAGGCGGTCTGATCTTTATGACCCACTGATTAATCTATCAGTAAGTAGAAGCATAAATCTAGCTCCTGACCTAACAAAATACTATTTTACTTCTCTTTACTCAATATTTTATCTTTTATAGCCAATAAAACATTAAACATTACAAAAGGTTATGTTCTCACCAATATTGCCACTAAATGACAATAAATTCCAAGCTGAGCCCAGCAGAGGTTGCAGCAGCAGCAGCTATCCTGGCATTCTTCCTGCAATTCACTCGGAATGCACTAGCGCCACTAATACCAAGAAAGCCCATCTGGAAAACCTGACACTGAATTTGAATCGGTCTAATGACCCTCTTAATGATTTAATGGCAAATCTATACACTAATACAAAGCTGAGCTCTTTTCCAATGATTCGGTATAGCGTTTACTGTGGAAAGGAAAATTCCTTCCCTTGCCTTTTTGAGCATCCACAAATATCAAAATCAGTATCAGCCTTCTTAGCTCACTGCCCTGAGCTTTAGATCAAGGCTCAAGGCTTGTCCTGTTTTTTATTCCACATGAGTTGAGGGGAAAATTAGAAGAAAGAAGAGAGATGAAATGATTTCAGAAGGATCAGGAAGGGAGCAGACAAGCAAAGCTAAGTACTCCAGTCACCTGGACTGTATGTGTATGAAAAATGGCAGTGGAAAATGGGCCTGAAAAACTGTATGCATTTTATGGTCCACTGATCTTGGAGAGAATGGCAGAGTATGCAATCAGTTTGAACTAGATACAGAAAAAAATCCCACTCAGAAGCACTGATCAGCAGACTCCCAAAATACTGAAGGTGGGACAAAGAGCATTGGCAGGACAGACAGTGTAGGACAATCAAAACAGTTCTCCTCTCACAGCACAAACATGCCCCACACACTTCAGTCTGAAGGGTTCACTCAGTCTCCAGCTGTTCTGTTCATTCCCTGAAGCAGTGTATATTGCCTCTCATGTAACACACTGGTCCCTCGTTTTCAGAGATTCAGTCGTCTAGTGCAGTGTAAGACCAACACCTGCAGCTCAGACAACTGTGAAAGTATATGCCCACTTGGGAAAATAGGTTCAGATACACAAACTATGAAAATTGGAACAGAGCTTCAAAACATATTTGCCAGGCAGCATTTGAGCTGAAACACAATCACCACTACTGAAGAACTGAACTTGGGAACTGAAAATATTAATGGAAACAGCTCACCACCTGTTGTAGGAGGTTTGCTATATCAAGAATTACTTAAGATTTTTTTATTATGATTATTTAAAAAGAAGATATTAATCTCTAATGTAAAGGGAAACTGAGGCACAGATAGATAGGCTAAATGACCTAAATGAGTTGGATGTCACACAATAGATGAAGAACCACACGGTAACTACAATCAGATAATCCTGTCCCACACAGTGTTTCTTTTTTTCTTCTATCAATGAGTCCAAACTGCTGCCTGACTAATTAGAGAACATGATACCTTAGTAAGACTGTTTGCAAACACGCAGTCATGACCATACCAAGAAAATGTAGGAAATGTTAGCTAGCACCCTGTCTGGGAGGAGAAGAGGACAGCTATAATTATAAAGCACATTAACTACTGTATTAATCCTGAATCAAGAGCATTTTCACAACTCTATTCATGCCTATTATAATTGGTGATGACTCATATGATCCTTTCAGTTACTATTTTTTCTAAAACAATGACATTTTCTAGTGGCATACAAATATGTGATGATGAAGCTTACACTAAAAGACAAAAAAATCCAGGATCAAACAGACAGGACATCTGCAAGCCCGGTATCTGCCCTATTTAGGAGAAACTGAACAAGGTCAAAGGAGTACTGTCCTGGCTGAAGGGCCTGCAATACTTCAAAATCTGGTAAATACCTGGAAATAGGAGGCAGTCATACAATATGAGGCTCAGACACTGAAAGGCATGTAGACACCTAATTCCCGTTGCTAAAAATAACAGGTCTAGATCTTCAGAGACACTGGGTTGCCTAATACTCTGCATTGAAGACTGACGATACAGAACTGAATTTATACATGACTCAAAACTCAAGCCAAGCATTTCACTTGGACATTTCAGGCAAGCTCTGACAGCTTTTGAGACATATCATACCGGGGAAACAGTATTACTTTCTCATCTCATGGGTTTTGTTCGATAAATTACACACAACATTCCCTTCTTCTCTAATATTTAACCAAAGCAAACCAATCTGTATGTGTGAACTACCTGCTACTTACCCACTTCATGTTCTTTCAAAATACATTTCGTACAGAACTGAGAGGCATCGCTACAGCTGATTCATCTAATGTCACGTTTGTTTTCTGAGCTACGACCTGCACTAATCCAAAATCTATGCAACAAAATTCATTAAAACTAAAAAGAGAGAAAAGTAGACTGATGCTTCCTTTCCCAGGTACTGTGCTGCTGAGTCTGAGCTTGACTCACCCTCTACTCGATTCAGCCTCTGAATACGTTGTCAGTTCACAGTTACCTTACTGAAGTTCATTATTTTGAGCTTTTGGGCTCCTTCCCAGTTCCAATTACCTGTTTTAAAACACTGCATTGCCATCACCACGGATCACAGATACAGCAGCTTATTGCTGAAATAACTGCACTTCTGATTTCTATCCACAATGCTGTCATCCATGTATGGCAATAAATGGTGGAGGGAGGAAGTAACTGGAAAAGTCAGATCCCACCTTCTTAGGTTTTTATTTTCCCCATACCACACACACAAACTAATACAGCTCAAATCCAGGAAGGTTTTGAACTGACTGGACAACGCTGTTCTCTCGAGGTAGAATAAATTAGCCCAAGACAGAAGAAGAATAGAAAAATGAGGAAAATTGCCCCATCTACCAATGTCAAGCATACAGTGTGTGAGGCCTGAATGCAATCAGAAAATAAGGAGTTCTTTAGTAAGACTTTCTCCATTATGAAAAAGGCAAAATAAGTATAACTTGCATCAGCCTCTTCTCATCTTCATTTACCACAAAGATTTACTAAATAAAATCCTTTTATATAAGGGGTTTAAAAACAAACTGTTAAAGCTGTGAAATGTGGAGTACATTTGCAATACGCAAATTTTCAACCATCTTTACTGCTTCATAAATCTAAAATATTTTAGAAGTATTATTTTTGTTGCATTTATTTTAAAAACAAATTTTACTAAAGCTACTTTAAATAAACCTCTTTCATGGAACGTAATTTCAAAATAATAAATTCAGCATTTCATACCATGGCCATTTGGGATCAGATAGTTCATCCTTATTTCTATTAGTAAGTGATAAAATGGATTTAATGAGTATTCTTTCAATAATAATAATAAAAGCAGACTTTCGGGTAGGTTCTGTGTACGCTTAGAAAGCATCCACAAGTCTTAAAGCTTGTTTTCACCTTACAAGTAAACCATTACCTGAAAATAATCAGATATAAACCAGCCAGATAAGGACATTTAGCAGAGGTGAGAAGAAGAGTGGCCAATACCTAGCAGCTATTCAACAATTCAGCAATTCACAAGCAATATCCTCTGTTCCACAGTTAACATACCTGCGTATATTCCTTTCAATCAGCCTTCTTAAATAGCAAAATAGATTTTTTCTAGTAAGCATTAAACAGGACTAATTAATATCTTCTTTCCATAAGACACTAAAAACGCGCAAGCTGAGCATAAACAAAGTCACCCCACTTAACTGAACAAATTCTTTCTGTATTAAAATTTTTAAAACATTCCCCATTGTGAACACATCAGTCAGACTGAGAAGGAAAGGAAGACACACGAATAGAAATACCGCCTTTTGAAAAGCTACTTTAATGGCATAGGTATTTTATTATTTGGAAAGATAGTGAAAATGCAAAGAGGGTACAACTGCTAGCAATTAAATTCTAAAGTGCTAGTAGGAACATATCAAAATATACGGTGATGTATTTCATTTTCTACAGAGAAAATAAGTACCTATTTTAAGTCAGGAAGGAGTAGTAATTTCAAGATTAAACCTACTTCCTGTTAAAGAAAGGGGAAAAAATTCCTTTACAGTTATTGTCATTACTGACCCACTCTTTGGAACGTTATTTATACAAAACCTTCCCATTTTGAAAATTCATAACATGATTAGAATGCAAGATATCATACGAGTTGCCTATGCCTAAAAGAGAGCAACTATAAAATTTGGTTGAGTATTGCAGAGAACACAGCCAATTTCTAGATATAGAAAAAATACTGGAAGATGAAACTCAATTTCTGACATGAAGGCTTAGTCAGGGAATGTAAATGTTTGGAGAGAGCAGAGTTCGTAATATACAGGGACATATATGAGGATTTTTTGTTTTGTTTTGACTGCAGGAACACTTGACGTTTGCTCTGAGCTCCCTCTCGCGAGCAGTTGCTGACAGTGCACCAGAAGGATCATCACCGGCAGGACTCGAATAACGCGAGTTGCAATTTCAGACTAGGTTACTCATTTCCTAACGCATCATGCCCCAAAGGACATTGCAAATAGAAATGTTTGGATCCAAAGTTATTATCCATATATAGTTATCTTTTCCTAGAAGGAACGGGATAGAAATAGAAAGACACCCCACTACCTCAACCAAACCCAAAATCTGCTTCTCTACCTGGTTCCTCTGAAAAGCTTAGCACGCTCACTAAGTGAGAAAAAATTATACTTAAGCAGCAACCTCTACAGACAGCACTCAGTTTAGAAGCAAAATTATACATACTTTAAACAAACCAAAACAAAGCCACTTAAAGAAAGCTGTTACCTTGCAAGGAACCTTTCCTTTTACCAGGATATAAACACTGGCTTGACTGAACTAGCATTTATTTCAGTTAAGCCACTCTAAGTCTTTTCACTTGTAAAGTATCTTGTATTTACTCCTTATCAATGCACTGCAACAATAAACTGCTTGCTTTTACAAGAAGTTTAGATGCTGTGCAAATGTAGTCACAAACTGCAGAAATAAGGATTTTTGCACCAAGGACCTAGCACAGCCTAGTACAGGTCTGATAGCTGTTTCACACTGCCGCTTGTTCAGTGACTTATCTCAGATTGAGAAAAATCTCTCTGAAATCTGAGGAAGGGAATTCTGTAAGAGCAGTAAAAGTCACCCTTACGCATATGGCTGGAAACTACACCAAAGAAACCACCTACAGCCATGCTTGAAAATCATTACTTTCTTAGGAGGCATTTAAGTTGATACTTGCCCAAAAGTACACTTCCTTATAGTCCAATGTCTGAGTTACACAGCAGGCTTGATAAAGAGACTAGTACCACTCCACTTAAACCCTATAACTATTTGTTGTGTGATTTGGGACAGTCACAGATACTGCTAACAAAGTGTAAAGTACCACAGGAAAACTCTTTGTTGTTGCATGAGTTATTGGAACAGGAACTCCAAAAGCAAACACAATAAACCAAATCAAGATCTGACCTGAAAAAGGAAAATAATTAAATTGGACCCTTTCTTCCCAAATTCTTGGGACAGCAAAGATCTGGAGAGGCACATTTTAATTTTGCTTTCTTTTCTTTGGAAGGTATCTCATCTGCATCATCAGCAACTCAATGTCTGAATTTATGTTTCTTTCAGTCGTGTGCTCAACTTGCCAAGTAAGGAATTATTAGTAAAATCCCGCAACACTGCCAGCCACCATTTCTCAAAGTATTCCTGACAAAGTCCTGGAAACTTGGATTTTGCAGTACGTCTCTACAGATAGTCACCTACCTTATGTATTAGCAAGCCTGCAACCGAACAACAGCATTAACACCAGAGCTTGCAAGTTTGCTCCTATTTGGAGTATTAGTAAGCCAGTAGTTGTTTTGTCTTAAGAAATAATTCTCACCACCACCAAACAACTTTAATTACATCCTAGAAAGCTTCTTGATCTCACAGGAGACTGATGTGCTTTCTAGTCTACAGTCAGCGAAAATGGTGCTGGCCTTTGAAATCATGCCGGTTTATTTAACACTGCCTTTCACCCAAAGACTGACTGCCTGCAATTCTGAACACCCTGTAGCACTGAGGCAGAGCATGCTAGCCATCAAATTCTAGTTGTTCATTCCACTGACTGGAAAAATGCCTGCCGTTTGATTTCTTTTATAGGGCCACATTTGAGCAAGCAACATTTATAGAGATGACTTACCTAATTAGATTCAAAGAGTGATTTGCTACCTCAGCAATAGTTTTTAAATGTACAAATCTAGATAGAGAGGCATTTTGTAAACAGGTGTGAATGACACTGCTCCATCAGGCATTAAATTGGAGCTGCTCCTGAAAAACAGTTTCATTTGTGCATTTAAGTTACCAATATTTTATCAACTGCAGTGGTTTTACACCAAATATTCTTTGTGGCGTACAGCCAATGGTATTTCAACATGATCTCTCACCCTTTTAGCAGCACGAAACAGGCTGCTATGTGTTCCTCGTGTCCTTTCTGAACGCTTGATTTAAAAACTCCCACAATTACCCCTCAGGAGTAGATCAGCCTTTGGAACAAGACGACAAACCAGGTGATCCCAGAGGGCAAACAGCTGACACTCGCAGTTCTCTATTTCCAAAGAGGCAAAAACTGCGAAAGGAAGCAATTATTCAGTCTTATGATAATTATTTAACGTTTGTATGACAGTTGTACTCAAAGCCTCTGTGCTCGGCAGCGTGTGGAACGCACAAGAAGCTGAGGAGCGCCCTTGCACCAAGACGGCTGCTCCCCGCAGCCCTCACACCTGAGGCACCAAACCCAACACCCACAGCTCGGGAGAAAGCTTTGCTCTTTGTGCCTTTTTTCCTCACATTTGACTGCGACTTTCGGACAGTAGTATGAGATAACACTTCAGAAAGACAACAAAATCGCATTCCACCGGGTGAGCTCACCTCACGGCCGCCACAACTTAACACGGCAATACCTGTCAGCGCCCGGGGGAACAAGAGCCCCGAGCGCCCGGCACGGCTGCAGGGGCACGAGGAGCGACAGCACCCGCTCAGCGGCGACTCGTAGCGCTGTGCACGGCCCCACGGCTCCGCAGTGCGGGCTGACGAAGCGGCCGCCACCGCCCAGCGCCGTCCGGAGGGCACGGCCGCCGGCAGCGAGGCCAGCCCCGACCCGCACCGGCTCTCGGCTGCGAGGCAGCGGTCAGAGCCCTCCGGAGAACGGCAGCGCCCCTCGCTGCCTCCTCCTCACTTCTCGGCCCGGTGTGAGAGCCAGGCGGCAGGCCCCAGCGCCGCGGCTTGCGAAGGAAGCACTTCGCTTCAGACAGGCTGCTTCAAATGCTTGTGAGAGATTCAAAACTGCTCTCGCCTCGCACGCAGACAGAGAAAGGTGGGCTCAGGTTTTAGTGAGGAAAAAAAAATAAATCAAGAGAATGGATTTGCTTCTGCCCCGAAACTGAATCATTAAACAGGGGAAGGGCTTTGTGGCTCCATCCACAAGAAGTGAACACCGGGAAGAAAAAACCCAACACATAAAATTAACGGTGAAGGCTAAACACACATCAGTTCACATGGCTTTCAAATGTGTGAGAGACCCGTACTATTAAAGTCAAAGTCCAGTTTTATTTATGTTTTATTAGAAACATCGCACAGAGAGGCAGAGTCTTTCACAAGCGCTTGTAACCTCGTTTATCTGTGGAAGGTTAGTTTGGCTGCACGCTGTTAGGACCCTTGGCAGAGCCAAGCAGAGCACTGCTGCTGAGGGAAATGCTCACAGCACCGGCAAGCATACTAGAGGAGGGGTTGGTGCAGATACAAACGCAAGTCAAGGTTAGCTAGGCAAGTCATTGTCTTTACGGTTACAGTAAAATGAAGATCAAAAAAAAAGGCATGTCTCTGGAACTGGGCTTCTTCCATCACAGTTTTCAGTCCTCTCCACCACACAGGTTCAGCAGTGCCTTCTGATAATCCCCTTTTGTGTCTTGCTGTAAAGCAACAGAAGAAATAGTACAAAACACAGATGAGGAAACAGTCACAAAGTATGGAACTATATGCATTGTATTCCAAGCCTGTGGGACAGGCCAGTTTTGCAGTGGAAGCTGTATCAACCTGGAGGAGACTATCTAGACTGAGTTTGATTTATGTGTGAATTAAAATTGTTTATCGTTCTTGCAATCCAAATGCAAGGCCAAGAAGGGAGAGAAATTTTGATATGGAAAAAGTAACACAACACAGGAAAGCTGAAGGCCTTGATTCTGCTCCTCCTCACAATTGCAAAAATCATACATCAAGTTCACGATTTTGAAAATCTGCTTATAATCTAAAATTGACATCTTCAGGGAAAGATTCCAGCTTAAGATTTTGACTCAATTTACGAAGTTGAATATACAAGGATTCATGTACTGTATTCTGTTGTGAGGATGGGTAAAACACTAGTTTTTAAACAGATGCACGAACTCTTTACCTATCCCCCAAGTTAATAAAACTTAGCACCTATAGCTCTTGCCCTATTACAGAAATGAACAAAAACCACTCTAGCTAAAAAGCCTACTCCTTGGGCATTGAAATGAAAGAAAGGGAGCAGCAATTTGGATGCTCTATTTTCATTCAGCAATCACATAGCAATTCCGGTTTTTAATTTTCTTTGGGTCTTCAGGCAGGACAGGTGAACAGAATTTCCCTTCCTAACACATAGGCACAAAGCCTACCCTGTCAAGTGGCTGCCAGTTGTACCAGCTCTAGACTGCAAAGATAACGGTGGGTTTTTCAGTAACACATGGATAACAACATAATGCTCTCACTACAGCCTCTAGGACACTTCCCATGAATTCTAATGGTACAATGAATCCAGTAAAGACTTCTGCAAAGTCCATACAACTGATATAAAACGAAAGCTGAAAAACTTACCTGGATGAAATAATAGAGAGATTTTCCATATTTCCTCTTGAATTCACTCTTAATTTTCAGCATGTCAACCTCACAGCGGGAGACCATAATCCTGATCAGAACCTTGTCACGGGTTCCCTTGCCCTACAAGCAGACACTCATTTAGATATGTAATAGCTGAAATGCATAAAAGGCCACTGTACCTAGTGGTAAAACAACAAACTACAGACAACTGAGATGTAGCATAAAAGACGCAATGACTTAAATCTTCTAAGGTCATCATTCAGAAGCAGGAATTGGAGCATGAGCATACCTTTCTCATCGGCAGTGCTTGACCAACTTCCAGTCACAAATCTAGTTACTCAGACTGTAAGCAGCAGTTCTGGTTCACCAGGAGATCGTCCTGGTATTGCCCAGTGTCACCGGGCATTTCTCTTTCCACCCTTTTCTTGAGAAAATGTTTTGAGGCAAATATAGAGTCTTATTTGGGCACTTTCTCAGCTATCAGTTCTTGGTTACCTGCAAAAGATGTGTACCTTTGCTAATGATCAAATGATCTGATATAGATCATTATTATGAGACCCCTTCTTATGCTTCCCTATACCAGGTGCACAGGAATGGATAGTCTAAGCTTGTAACTGTTAATGCTTTTGAACAAAATCAACTCTCTGTTAATTTATTCACATGCCAGTCACATCATATGAATAAAAGTGCCCAAGGAAAAAAAAATTCAGTGAAACAATGTAAGAAAAATAAAATTAGTAGAAAGAAAGAACAGTCTTCCCTACCTTCATGGAATCATACAGTCTGTCCGCAAAGTACAGCTGCTTGTTCTGAATGCACTGGACTGAAGACAGAGATAAGAATAGTTAAATACCCTGCCCACACATGGAATAGCAGAATCTTGGAGCCATTTTGAAAAATGTAAGTACTCAAAATAAGGTTCTCAGCAAAATCTTCTCTAAAAGGGAACATGAAGAAATTGTTTTTACCTGAGCTGCTACTTAGAAGTTGTTTGGCTAAGCTTGTGATTGAGCCACAGATGCTTACCATCTGAGAAAGTATTCCTCTTCATGGCTAGTATCCTTTCAGAATGCTTAGCCCTCCTCCACACACACAATTCATTCTTCCACTTCTATAAGCAACCTCTTTTCCGAAAACATTCCTTGTAAGCTAATCCATCAGAAGTCTCCCTTTCAAGGCTGAGCTCTGTTTATTCTCCATTTGCATTACAGAGCTCTCAGTTCACCCTTAGTTTGAACTGGAATTTTCCTCTTAAACTGGTAACATCCTAGTCATCCCCTCATGCCACAGTACCAGCCTTACGCTGCCTCCCTTTTTCAAAGAATTCAGTGCCAAATCAGCTAATGAAATAACAGCCTCCAGCATCCTTCACCACCCATCTTCTCCTCTCTCACACATACACAGAGTTCTCTCTCCAGCCTATGTCTGTACTGAATACTTGATGTGCCAGCCACAGTTCCAACCTTTTAATTTGTCTGGGGAAACATTAAGCCTCTGTATCAAACAACAGTAGAACCAACAACAGATCAGAAGACACAGGTATTTGTATTTTCATCTGGAAAGCAAGATTTGTATTTTGCAGAGTGCAAAAATACGCTACTTCTGCATACCTGTAATACCCTAAAATACACTGGTGGATCCAATAATGTCAGCATGTCCAGTTTACTTCTCGTCCGGGAACACAGAGGAAGCTGGGCTCTATCCTTATCACAATACACTGCAAAAGCACTGAAAAGATCCTATCTAAAGGTAGTCTTTACTTCAGTGTAACTCACCAAGATTAAGGAAGGCATTCTCCAAGTCTCCCTTAACCTCCTTCTTGATGCTCTCCAACATATCATATGGGCTGTAGCTCTTGTACCTCTCAAACACTATGACAAGAAAGAAAACAGGTGGAATCAAAACCAGACAAAGAACTGGTATAAGTAACCATTCAAATCAAAACCAGAGAGCATTGCAGAGACACATGATTAAAAACTATCTAAGTCCTTCTGAGACCTTTATCTGAAGTACAGTCTCAAGTCTTGCAGCTGACAGCTAAGTTCCCATGCTATAGACTTTCTGTTTTCCTTGAATACCTCCATAATATGGTATAACACCATCTTACTCCTTTACCAGTATTTTTGAAACAACAAAATGTTGTTGTTTCAAAACAACATTTAGGCCCTGAATAGTCTTCAAATGGCTTTTCCATGGACTTCTTACAGCAAATCAGAGCTGCTTTTGAGAGTTTTCACTGTCAGATTTAAAAACACGATACAGTGAATCTATCCTAGACCAGAGGCAGAAGCTGAAGGCCTTCTCAAGGTCTCTTGCCACCATGTTTTCTAGATTTGTCACGTTTTTGTTCTGTGTTTATGACATGTAATTGAGCATTGTTACACCTGTGTAAAAAAAGAGCTCTACACAAACTGTGACATTAACGCTTTCACAGAAATAACTGTGTGTTTTGAAAAAAAATTAACAGCTTGGACATGAATGGAGGCTTACAAGATCTCCTGTGTTTAAGGCGTGCTCCTCACACTCATTTCAATCTTATCTGGGACTCTCTCTTATAGGGAAAAAAAATAATCTGTCTTTGAATGGTACCTTTCTGCAGGTGGGGGACACTTCTTTCAGTCATAATGTTGATCCATTTGGGGACATCAGTTCCCTTTCTCTTCACACCAGCATCATAGAGCTCCTGTGGTTAGAATGAAAAGCAAATCATGGAAATCAGGAGATCCACAAGAAGCCACTGCAAATTTATACAATTTCCTATTGGAAACAAGCACTACTAGAACTGTGTCAGTGGGAGAAACACAAAAAGACACACAATTGGGTAGATCACCAGGATAAGATCAATGGATTTGATCTGAAACTAAGACTAATGACTTTGCATTTACCTCTATCAACAGAGTTTTAACTCTGTATTTAAGCTGTTTACCTCAGCAGTTCTGCTCTTGACAGATACAGATGTAATAAACAAACATCTGCGGTCACTAAGTTCAGTGATACCTCTCTCAATCTTACACAATTACTTGATTGCAACCAGTCTTCACAGTGTGTTTCTTCTGTTAAAGGCTCTCTCTCTCTATCTCAACATGCCTATACAGCAAGCGTCTGCATAGGTATTAGCGAGTCAGTAGCTTGTGAAAACTGGTAACTGAAGGTGTCAGGGGTGCAAGTGGTTGATATCTTGATAGCATGCAAACATTACTGTGTAAGACAATCTGAAATACACACAACTACTTTTATAAATGCTTCTTACTCCCATCAGTGTTTTTACTTTCAGTGTCCCCAAAAGCTACATACTAACTTCAAAGACATTTAATGGTCATTACCAGCACTTACCCTGGCATCCTGGTCAATCAGTTCATAATCAATGACAGAGTTATCTTCACACCTTTTGCCCTTCAAACAAAGATAGCAGTATTTAGAAGAGGTTTAATGGGCAGTAAGCAGTTTACTATATACACATTCTTTTCTCTTTGATTTTTTGAATCTGAATTTGCTAAATGAGTAACAGTATGCTGAATCCCATTATGCTGCTGCTATGAATGCTAACTTTCTGTCAAAATACTTTGCCCTTCAACATTCCAGTATTTTTTCCCCCCAAACCAGTGAACACACAAGGAAATTGGGAAGTTAATCAAATCCAACTGTTCTGCTGGCAGCCATCAGTCGGCTACCATTAGGAAAAGAGGAAAAATATGAAGAGACCTACCTTGGCCAGGGCAACCATCAGCTTGCGGAAGTCACCAGATGTGTCTGATATAATGTCCTTTTCCAGTTCTGTCTTGTACACTAGAAAGCGAACAAACAAAATTAAAACAAATAGTGTTCTACAAATACTCCTTTACAAGAACCACAGCTGCCAATTACTGTATTTTATGCACATAAACAGCTACAATCTAAGTCACACGTGGAAGACAATGCAAAGGTGTGCCTGCATAGTACAAAACTAACACTGATGAAAGTTCCCATGCCGTCGAAGTCATTGAAGGATAACAGGAAAGCCTGAGACTATTAAGAGGAAGGGAATGTTATTTTAAGCTCAATATCCTGTTAGCTCATTCTTAGATACCAGTGAACATTTGCTTGTTTGATAAATAAATGTCAAACTCCTGGATTTATGACTGGACAACTGCAATTACAAGTTTTATGCAAGAGACAAAAGCTGTTAAGACAAACCAAAGGAATGCTGTGTGAGATTCTGGTCTGGTGTCTAAACATTTTGATTGCTTTCCAAGTGGTCATACTCTATATTGCTACAAAATCACATTTTCCTTTTCAACAGCAACCTAATTTACAGCAGTAACATTCTCTTTGCTGCTACACATTTTTTTTCAATAGCAGCCATTAAGACTGCATTGGCTTGGCTTGTTCTTTTTGACTCAGCCAGCGCCTCCACAACTGCTTGACAATTACTAAGTATTAGCAAGCAGTGATTTACTACATTTCAATCTATTTCTGATGAAGCTCTGAAGCCCAGGGAAATAAACAGGCAGTGGACGTCTCTGCTACTGAATGCTGGTAAACGCAACCAAAATGAATATAAGGAATATTAATATAAGGAATATTAAATAAATATAAGGAGTATTAAATAAAAATTCATGTGTCTTCTTGTAACCGACTAAGAATTATAGCTTCAATCAGATAACATGCTTTAGAAAAGTTGAAAAACAGGATATGTACTTCTATGAAGTTTCATTTCATGAATTTTCTGGCAGGTCTACCAAACAAAGTTACAAACACGCTTTGGTAGATTTCAAATTCAAGTTCTTATTACATAATTGATCCTGGAATACATAAGTCTAAACCCATTAATTCTGTCACTACGTACAAAATGCATGTAGCTTGCAAAAAAACTCCTTTAGACACAACTTGTGAGAAGTAAATGTTTGCTATCAAGCAACAAGATGAAATTAATAAAACACACAAGTATCCAGGACCTCAGCACAAAATTGTATCTTATGTCCAACTGCCAGTGAACCAAAGGAGATGTGTGATTCTAACAACCACATTCATACCGAGAGGCACTTATCCTAGTAACTTCATGAAAGAACATAGTCCACTGAACCTTTCAAAGTAAACTTACTTTCCCTGTAGACTCTGATAATTTCACTAAGCTCCTGATTTGTTCTTGAGCAGATGATTTCAATTAGAGTGTCTTCATCAGTTCCCAGGCCCTGCAACACATACATGATTGGGTTAAGTGCTAGAAATGGACAGGCATATTTGAATGGCTAAAAGTATTTTACAGACATCTCTTTCCTCCCAGTCTAACAGTTTCACAACCATTCAGGGATATTTTTTGCTAACTGCACCTGAGAAACCCCAGATGGAACATTTTTAGTTGCCAAATACTATTCCAATAACTTTGAAATCCTGTAGATATTTTCTCTGGGCAACGTGCATTTTTTGTGTCTGTAACACTCAGTGTCCTCCCCACCAGTGTAACTGGATGAGATCTACTTAACATAGCCCCAGTGTGATTTCTTCCTGTGCTCTCAGTGGACAGAAAACAAATCCAGTTATTAACATGCAAATGGGTGGGAATCAACTTGCTCTTCCCTGCCTCTCTTTTCCACCTTGGTTCATACAACTCCTCCATAATAAGTGGAAAGCCAAGGATGACACCATATTAGCCATGGCCTTGTCTCCAAATCAGCAAAGATTTAAGCACATTCTGAATTTCTGGCTAATAAATATCCCCTCTTGAATAGTCCATATTTTCCACATACTTCACAATGCACAAACACAAATGAAACAGCGTTACAACTAGCTATATTAAGAAATAAAAATGCATTCAGTGTGATAAACTAAATATTCAGATTTTATGTTTTCTTGAAAAAAATGTAATGATTTGAAAAATATTTCAAAGCCACTTCTGTGATCAAGGTCAATGAAGAATCAGTACTTGGAACTAAGCAGCATTACTACTGTTTGAAAAGCAATACAGGTGTTACAAAATGAATATACAAATATGGGCATGGTTTGCTCGGGACTCCAAAAGGAGTCTGCTAAATAACATCTTGGGAAAACTTCCAATGCTGCAGTCCTTCACACGCAGAAAATGGAGACAATTATGTGAAAAACCACCCTCTTGGGAAGTATCTGGAATCTTTTTAAAGATTTTCCAAATAGTTAAGTATTTCATATGAATGTAAGTACCAGAAACATAATTAATTCCTCAGTGTCAACCTTCCTTTACCAAACTTTGATTCCTGTGTCATAGCTTATGTTGCTCTATGTATCAAGTATCTATGGTCATCCCAAATAGAATGCATCAGATGTAAGACATTAAAACAACAAAAAACCCACCAAATCCCCAAAATGACAGCACATGATAGATATCCTCTACTTAAACCACAAGAGGGCAGCATCTGATTACTCAAAGAAGGGATTTGGCCCAGAATTGAAGAGTTACCAGCTCCATACTGGGCTAAATTTTTGGATTTGGGGATTTAAGTTTTTTTGAGGTGTTGGTTTTTTGATATGCTTTCTTTTGGGGCATACATTTCATTGCTCGCTTGTTTTTTTTCTTAGTCTGGAGAAATCAATTCATTGGTTTTTTGTGGTGGTCTGAATTTCAGGCGTATTTTAATAGTTGGTTTTGAATTATTAAAAAACAAAACAAAAACAAACAAAACAAAAAAACCCCAAAACTAAACAAACAAAAAAACCCCAACCAAACCAAAAACCCAACCAAAACTGATCAGGAACATTCAGAATTTAAGTGGTGAATGTAAATCCAAATTCCCAAACTTTAGTTTGCCAAGAAAGGCAAATGGCCTGGCATAAACACTTCTCAAAGTTGTCTTTCAGTGGCCTACAGAGTAGATGTTTCTAAACTCTACACAATCTTTCACACTTGCCTGTGGTTGTAGGAGACTGAACACAGCGAGTCACTGCTGCGCTGTTTCTCTAAAATCTGCTTGCGATGCCCCGTCCTCCTCCTCCGGTTCTACACAGAGGCAGGTCTGGTACAGGATGTTCTTTCAAGATCAGTGATATGACCCAGTAACTGGAAACTAGTATTTAAGCTTAAAAATGCTAGCAGAGGATATAATGGCTCCAGCTAACAGCTGCTCTCTTAATGACCTTTTTGTGCTCTGAACCTGTTTTTATGGTTTTTAAGAGCAGTCAGCAAGCAGCAACCAGCCAAAACAGTGTGTCCTGATGAATTTTGGTTTTTTCCTTAGGGAGAGGATTTAATTAACAGTTTAAAAAACACACAGCTTCAGAATTTGTCTCATTTTGGATCCTTTGTAGCTGGATATTTAAGCTATAGCACTTACAAAAACTTCAAAAAATGGGTACGTTAGAAAACTGTGATCTTGGCAACGAAGTCCCTATTCATTCTTGAATTAACACAAACTTAAATTTCAAAGCTCATTTACCTTCATGGAAGCTTTCAATTCAGAGGCATCATACTGAGCAGGTGTCTTCAGCAAGCCCAAGATCACTGCCTCCAAATGACCTGACAGAGCAGACTTGAGTGCTGCAGAAAGTTCCTGTAAAAAGGGAGGGATGATGGAAGAAAAAATTAAAGCTCACTTCTGATCTCCAGAGAATTGAGCCTGCAGTGCTTGAAGTCTCCAAGCCTGCAACAGTGTTTCTTGCTCAACTGACAAGGAAAAAGAACATAAAAAGCTTTTCTTTTATGAAAGGCTAAGAAAGAAATTAGGGTAAAGCAATTTTTTCTCATCCTTTGAAAAAAACAAGAAGAAATCCACTGGTGGCTGACAAAGTGCTGGGAAGCATGGTGCAGAACAGCTGAACAGCTCAGCTCGAGTCCTGAACCACTGACACTTTGTTGGACCTAACAAGCACAGATGGATCTCAGTCCAATTCCCTGTGATCAGTGTTTCTCCCTCCCATACTTTTCCCAGTAGTGCTGTATCATTTGTGTTTTTCCTATTATCCCAGCCCTTTACTAGCTGAGACACTGGAAAACTGACTGCACAATTATTCCACTGTACAGGCCCAGTTCCCAAGCAGCTGAAGAGAAAAATTGTCCATAAGTACAGAAAAATTATCCCTGTCTTCAAGGAAACTACCAGAAGAGCGTAGTCAAAGCCTCTATTGTTAATTGCCAGTCAATCCTAGAGAATGAAATGGGCAGGTATGTTCACTTCACAGGACGCATGCACATTTGTAGCAAATGAAGTTAGAGGCATGCTCTCTTTAATGGGTTTCAGATGCAACTTGAATATATCAGCTTCATTGTGGTGTAGTTTCAAAGTTGAAACCCCTGCGATCAAGTCTAGGGTTTACACCCATGAATGTATTCCCTAAACTGAATTTACATCTATAGAAGGGAATTGCTACATTTCAGTGTGTGAACTTGATGGGCAGATGAAAAGGCAATACAGAAACTGATCTCAGAGAAGTTGGTACCAGAGTGATAAGGAGCCAAGGCACTTAGTTCCCTTTCCAGTCACCTATTCTAATCCAGTACACTAATTAATATATACTAATACTGTATGCAACTACTGCATGGATTGACCCGGATAACAAATGGGGGTTTAGTCTAAGGAACATTTCAGTACAATAACTCAGTTTTGGAGATATCATTTATTTGTGTGAAAACAGGTTCTTCAGTCACCAGCTGAAACAGCAAAGACACCCTACGCCTCTAATAAATTTCAGGACAAATTCCACAAATTCCAATTAGCTGAGAGAAGTTCTTGCCCCAGTATTCACTGGTACTTCCATTAGCACTAGTGATGGGGAACGAGTGCGTAGATCAAACACCCTTCCTCAACATAGTTTCCATTAGACACAGCTTAGCTCAAAGCAATGAACACAGAGGTAGAGCTGTGACATTTAAGAACTGTAATGATCCACTAAGAAATCCTGCAAGACACGAACCAAGCAGCCCTGTACAATATAGCACATCACCAAAGAAACCTGCACAACCCGCTGCCAAAGAAAACCATGAAGTTATACCTACATGCCTTCTCATATCTCACTTCCTCCTCTCCTGCTGCTCACTTGTTTTTCACTAGTTTCACTGGTTTCTCCTGCAAATTCCATTGTTTCTACAGACTGTTTTATTCTTTGGCATTTGACAGACTACAAATTCAGTTTGCTCTTGGGTTGCAGCGAGGAAAAAGGTGAAAGAGAAACAGATGAAAAAAAGCTGCAGATTTTGTTGACTGAGCATTTGTGTGGTCATGCAAAACCTTTAGCAAAGCTTTAAGTGATACATGGCACTACCAGGGCCCACTTCTGTGCACAACTCTCCCAGTGCCCGCCTGCAGGCTGTGACCACCGGGTGCAGACACGTGCACACATGCATGTGTCCAACCTGTGCGTGCTTCTGCATGTGCATCTATCAGCAACACAGAAAAGTTGGTGAAATCCCCAGATTTAACTCTAGATTTACATTTGTGTTCAGATGAGCACTCTGGGCTGCTACTGAAGGACTACCATTTGGGGTCTGGAAAACCTGAAAAGAGATACATTCATCACAATCCTAGCTCTACATGGATTTCCTTTTTCATGAGCATAAAACTTCAACTATAGTAAGTTTCTCAACTCTTCAAAAGTCAAGAGAACAGCTCTTGCCTTCCTGATAGCAAGACTCATTATTCAGAACTCTGCATGTTATACAGATTTCTCTCCATCTTTCTCAGTACCCAAGGTATTTCTGACTGGAGAGTACCTAGCGATGGTTCAACTCCCTTTGCTCCACATCTGCAGTTTGTAGTACAGCTAACTGTGATTTTTCCTTATTTAAGCTAGCTCTGTGGATAGAAACAGAATACTTCCTTATGCCAAGTTGCCTTAACAGCAACAAAGCAATCAAACAAAAAAATCAATCCCCTATGTCATCCCCCTTTCATCTTTTCCTTCAAACTGAGGCATTTCATGTCAATGGCTTTTTGCTGCTGCTTAACATATTTCACTAGGGAATCCTGTGGCTGGCTATGTCATCCATCCTGATTCCTGGCAGTGGTATTTCAGACAGACTTCGGTCCCAGCTGTGCACACTCAACAAATTTGGAAGTTCCACCAGTCCTAAACTGTGGCAGCATGGACAAAGCAAATGAACCCTTAATTTCAGCAAAAAGACAAATATTCATAATATTCATCTCCAGTTTACACCTAGTTAATGGTGAAACATGCAGGCCCTGAAAAAAATCTAACTGTCCACAAGAAGAACATGGAACACTTGGTATTTCTTCATATTTTGTTACCTTTTTGGTTCTCCTCTGATAGGCAAAAGCAATATCCTGCCTCTGCTCGTTGCTGCGGTTTGTCAGGATGTTGATGATGGTGACCTCATCCACACCTACAAAGCCAAAGGATAGAGTTAAAGAAGCTGTCTTGTTACTGTGCTCTTTATAGTAATATGTTCTCTGAAACTCTTTTCACATTTTTCACAACGCAATATTGTACTTGATAGCCTCATGTCCTTAGCTCATGCTGAGGCAGATCTAAATCACTGCTTTGCATTCACATTCTTCTGGCCTGCACAAGTCAAAAGGTACCATATGTCTTAGTTACAAATTTTGGGGTAAAAACAGGCTGATTGCACATTTTGGCCATAACCTACTCCTGCACATTTCAAAGTGTTCCCATTTTATAAAAGAAAAAAAATTCACCCAGTCCAGAAACAGCCACACACACACATTGGGCCTTTCAGCCATTGCACAGCCACAGCATAAGCCAGTGTCTTGAGCTTTTTAAGACATTCTGAATTTTAACCATTCTTGGCATTCAAAAAAGGCAAATTATGTTTTCAAGCTTTATTACAATTGTGAAAAGATAGAAGCCCACAAATGACTGTGTCTAAGTTTCTTATTCATATGCTTTGTGGATGGAAATACGAAGTTAACTCACTGCTGTGGCATTAAATGGAAAACATGTACTTGCACTTCACACTTGGGAATCACCCTGCATGGACAGGATGCTGACTCACATCTGCTGAGCTGGGGTGGAGCAGGAGAGCAGCTCATACAGTTTTCTTTGCTGTCCACTAAAATCTCTGAAAGTTTCAGGGTAATGAAACAAAAATTCATTTCTAAATTGATTCTGGCTGGGCAGATTTTATCAGTGCCTTCTATCAATGGGCAAAGAGAAATTAGATGCTGTGGCTCTTTTTTTATTATTATTTTTATTTTTTTTTTTAAATACAGGAAAATTCTAGAAGTCAGTCTGTGGCTCTGGTAAGATCACAGTTCCATGGCTCAGTCAGCGAAAGAAGAGGAAATTAACATGGGCAAAGTGATCAGTTAGAGTTACCACTTGTTTTGGTTTAAAGGCACTGCACTTGGAATCTCCATGGGCCCAAACAACAGCACCAGCATTGTTCTGAACAAAGCATCTGATATGGACAGTCACTCTGCATTCAAGGCGGGAGCAGAGCTAACATACTTTCATTTTGCGAGAGCCGGCATGTATTCATTCAGCTGATCTATTAGAAGTCTCTTTTCTTACATTTCATCTTCAACAACAGAATTCCAGAAAAGCTGTTTCTGTCCTAACAGCATCTAGGAACTCCAGAGATCAATAATCTGCATGTGTGTATGAAATGCAATTGTAGCTCACCTCAAATTATTAGTGGGAGATGTATGTGATTAGCCTTGTGAGACCTCAACACCATTGTGCATCTGGTGCCAACACAGTCCTAGGACTATCTGACTGAACTCATGATCTGCAGTGTCTTATTTTCCTTGGATAAACCCCAGATCCCAGTGGAATCAAAGGGAAAAAATTAGATAAAAAAAATGAAAGCAGTTCCAGCTGTGTTTAGCTCAGTGAGATTTCACCCAACCCATGTTGCAATGAGGTATTTCTTTACTGATACTATAAATACTCTGAATATGTGGCTGATGCAGTTTGGTGGGTTTCAGGCACTATTCTCCCCTAGCAGCATGCCAGCAGATTTCCTCTGAACTTTCACTTCATAACATTCAAAACTCTGTTAAAAAGTACAGGCATGTTGGATACACTATATACACAGAGAAATCAATCTTTACACCTTGTTGTTGTTTTACCAGTTTCTGAGTATAAGCAAATTGTTATAGATGAATTTCTAAGCAATTTCCTACAACCAACCTGTGTTTGAACTCTGCCAGTCACGGAATAAAATAGTATACCATGAAACCCCAATAAAAGGTGTCAGTTTAGGTTGCAAGTAATGAACTATTCATAACCTAGTCTGACAATACAATTATTTAACAAATTATTTGAGACACACAAAGTCTCAATGCTAGGGAATAACTATGAAACAGAAAAGAGACACTTCAGCAGTCTTCTTTCCTACAAAGAATTAAAAGGAAACCTAACATAAGCTCTGTTAGTACTCTTCTAGTTAATTTCTTCTATTTAGGCTCCTATACTCGAGCTAAATCTATACACAGGGCACAATAGAGCATTATACAGAAATAAAGCAGCCTCTTGTCCTATACAGCAAAAAGCCAACATTTACAAAGGACACACTAAGGCACTAGATGAAGTCACCACAGAACCACTAAATAGCATAAAAATGAAACAGGCACAGAAATGACATTTATTACAAAAGGAACAAACCAGAACTGCAACAAGTTATCTGCATTAGGCAAACTCTAGTTTGAACTACAAACCTGGTTTTATCATCTAGAGCCACTTTTGCACATCTGTGTGAACAGCCTGTCTAGACTGCTGGATACATATATATCTCCTGCATTTAACTCAACTCCACACAAAGCCCAATGAAGGGCTGGGCAATGTATTTGTGCAGTATAGTTTTTGCAAACAGATCTAACCCCCAGTAAACACATCACAGTATTTCCCACAGATCCCACAGTACATAAAAGATGTCTGACCTCTGAGGAACCAATCTGCAGAATGTGAATGAATGTTAGACTATTTAGATAGGACATAGAGCAGAAAAGTCAGACACTGTACTCCAGACCTTTGCCCCGAAACACATGTGCAGCTGTTGCTTAGCCAGGAAAAAGTTTCACCCATTTCATGTACCATCACCAAAACAGAGATTCAGGACTTTGCCTCAGCGAGTTTGCATTACTGAGAAACAGCTGGCTAATTCATTAGATGGTAACTTTTCAAAACCCACCTGTACTTTAGAGAATTCACATTTTAATAGATTTTCTGAATTACCAGATCAAAATACCCTGTGATGAAGCATTTGAAGTCCAAGGAAACAGCACCTGGAAGAAGCATCCTAACACTCTGTTCTTTATTTCCCCCAGGAATACTTGCTTTGAGAAAGTCTTTATGGTAAGGACTCAGTATTAAAACCATAAAGAGATTCTCCCTTCTAAAGCCACCTTCAGAAAAAAGCTCCCCTAGAACGAGCTAATAAACAGAGAGAATATATCAATATATCAATCCTACAGACATGCAGGTCCATGAAAAAGTTTCCCTATTATTTGTTCAGAGAGTTGGGAACCATCTCTCTAACAAAATGTTTCCATGTCTCTTAAAACCAAACTCAGCAAACTCCTGTCTTTGCTGGAAGAAAGGAAAAAGCCAACATGACCTTGACTTTCCTGACTGGAAAAGCTTTTCTACTGCCTATGATACTTCAACTTCCTTCTGTATTAACTGAGTGTTCAAATGTGTAAGTTTGTACCCACCCTGAAAGTCTGAAGGTCTATTTGACACATCTGGATTTGCCCTATAATCAGAGCTGTAAAAAATCATTAAGCCTAGACAAAACTCTACCTACACACAAAGCATCTTCTGCCAAACACGATGACATTTACCTCTCTCTTGCAAGAGGATTTTTGTCAATAAAAGCAAACCATATGAGGATTCAAAATCAGAACTGAACCTACTGTGATGAGTAGACAAGGGATTTCTCTGGTTAAATTGGGAAATCTTGTGAAAGGAAGAGTTAGGGAGGGGCAACATTTTACATTTCATAGCAAGTCAAACATGTGCTTTGTTGGCACTGATGGAAGACTGCATTTCTTCCTCATGAGAAATCATTTGGCTGTTAAATTTCTCCCTCTCCTGACATGTAGGCAAAAGACTCTGCAGCTCCAGTTATACCCAACCTTGCTTCTTTGGCCTGGAGGAAGTCGGGGAAGCGTGGCACACTCTTTCTCTGCTCCAGAGCAGGACTAGGACAGAGGACCACTGCCACCAAGGAATTACTCCAGAGTTGTAGTTAGGAGTACTCCACTTTCTCCTAATTCTTTCAGTACTCCAGGTTTTAATGTGCAGCTGCATCTCTGTCCTCCTCCATCATGGTTTCCTGCCAGTCAGCAGAAGTGATGGATCCTGGCACTGATATAAAGAGATGGAACCTGAAGATCCTGATTCAGAGAAGTAGAGGACTCTCACATTGCCCTGCCCCCTGAAATACTGCAAAATCATTTCAGGAACTAGATGACATTGTTTCTAGGACTTTCTCTGACCCAAATTAGTACAAGATACATGAGTATTTAGTTCAAAAAACAGGAGAATTATGTTCAAACCACTCCTATGCAGCTGTCTGGAGAGCTGAAAGGAAGAAAAAATGCCCAATCCAATAATCCAGCAGAAATCCATTATTCAGAACGTGGTCCCAAATCTGCTACAGAAGCTGACACTTCACTCTCAGTGGCAGAAAAGTAGTAGCATTTGAAGTATTGATGAGTGCAGAGCAGAAAGTGGACATTTTCAGAGATAACAACTCTTCATATAAACTTTAAAAGTATGCTTTAAGCATGTGTTTACAGAGTTCAAAATCTAACTTGGTCAAGATTCCATCTGTGAGGTCTGAAAAATCCAACACCTCCTAAAATAGGTATCCTCCAGTAAGGATTCTGAAATGCTGCTCAGGAGACAGAGCATCTTTTTCTTTTCTTTTCTAATTTAACTTTCCCCCTCCCCAAGCCAGGAATGTACCTTACAAGCAGAATCAACGCCACAGCCCACATTCCTCACCTTTGGTTTTGATGGCTGTTTCCAAGGCTGCAGCATCCCGGTCAGCATCAAAATTTGAGTAGGCCTTAACTGTGGCATAGGCACTTGGTGGGAGAGAATGCTGGAAGGAAAACCACCTCAAAGTTAAATCAGGTAACTCTGTCCACACTGCAGGTAATAAAACAGGTGCCTCTTGGTTTAACTGCTATTTAGCCACATTTTTAAGTTCAAGAACTACCACTGGGTTACGTCAAAATGGAATTCTCCCAGGATCCACTGAACTCCGTTTTGCTGATGTGTATTGTCCTGAAATACACTCACAGCCATGCTTATATAGCAAAGAATATACAAATAGATATATTATTGCAGCAAAAACCTAATACATTCCAAGTTTATTCACTAAACCTCAAGCTTCTAAGATGTGGAGTTTTCTGGCTAGATCTGAAGGAAATTGACTATAGAAAGCTAACTCAAAGACAGTTCAAATCAGAAGTATTTTAGATTTGAAGCCAGTATTTTACTTTGGATTATAGACTAGAATTTAAAAACAGTAGATGGAGATGGAAAATTAGCAATGAGTACGTCAGAACTTACTGGAGACCTAACCTCTGGCAGGGAGGCAGAGTGACCAACACTGAAATTGCCAGAGCTGTTTCCTAAGTGCACTAACAGTTAAGCTCTCCTGTTAGAAAGCCCTGGAAACTTTTGTTTCAGTCCTTAACTCCAACACAAAGTCAGGTTCATAAAAGGACTAAGCTATCTTAATATCCCATTGAGGATCCTTTTACATGCAAATTGTTATAAAGAGCACAAATTGTAACTAAAAATTTCCGTGTTTCTTAACTACGCTTAACTCCATGCTACTGAGGTCCCACTGTCCCGAATAGATTCCTCCAACAGCAACCACTGTGTCCTCTTGAGACAATCTGTGTTATGCTGTGGAGGGAAGAAGTCAAAAAAGCACCAATAAGCTGAATCATTCCTTCTTTTGCCTCTTACCATGGGCTCAATCTAGAAAAATGGTCCCAGTTTGGCCCTCAGCCATACCACAAAACACAGCCTTTCCTGTTAGCAGATCAAATTGCTAACAGCAACAGGAACTGGAGATGTGCAGTGTCGCCTAGGAGAAATCTGTGCGCCTGGAAGACTCCTAAACAGAGGCCATTAGCACCCACGATCATGTGGCACATTATCTAATTAGCTGAAGCAAGTCACCTGATGAGCTAAGCAGAGTTGGGTACCTCTCCTTCCACCCATCCAAAGCCCCATATATTTTCTGAGTCATCTGGACAAAGCACTTTACTGTAAGATGATCTTGTACTCTTGACAAAACACACAGCATGTTTGCAATTTGAGAGCCAGCCTTCTCTCTGTTCTGTGGCAGAGGAAACGTACAGTACTGGTACTACTGGTACTGTGTTTTCAGACAGAGTTTTTGCAACCAACTTTCCAGTTTCTTAATCTTGAAACAAACCAATCACTACACCACTGATGCAGAACACAAGAATACCTTATTGCACAAGACAGGACTTAGGTTCGGCTGCAACCATTCTGTAAATGGGTGGTTAAAGTACTGTTTTTAACATCACTGAACCTGCTGAATTATTGCTTGGAGGAACTGAGCATATCCTTTATGCAGAATAGCTACTACGTGACTCTGGCTTCCAACTTAGGATCTACAGAACAAACCAGCCCCGATATTTCTTATACCGCATGGCAGGATTTCTGATGACAATGGAGCAGTATTCCAATTTGAATTCTGCAACTACTCACAAGCATCATGGAAGAAAAAGTTCTGCCCTTGAGAACAGATAGCTCAAATAATATTCCAGTAATTCTCCATTGAAACAAATGTGGCCAAGAAATCTGAAGGGCTGATTGCTTTTGCAGTACAAAATCAGCTTTGCTACTTACCTACAGTGCATTAGCCACTTTTTTGCAACAGCTCTTGCACAAACATCATATGGCATAATTTATTTCGCAACAAGTTCAAAAATAGGCAAAAAAGTTTGCCCATACTGACCTCAGATCTGGAGTTCCTGGCTATAGAATTTAAAAGTATAGCAAGTTTATAAGCAACATGATGAAATAACATGTGGACAGGATTCACTTCTTCAGTGACAATCACAGAAAAACGAATTAATAATACTATATCCTGACAATACACTGGGAATCCCTCCCTCTAATGCTGCAACAGAAACCAGAGTGTGGCTTTCTGGTATTTCAATAAAACTATGAAGCAAGTTCTGATGTGCTGGAATACGCACCATCAAAACCAAGAGTCTCCACACTTCTCAAAACAAAAAATGAGAAAAGTCAGTTGAGAAATTAAATTGTTTCACGATTTGGTTTTGGTGACAGCTGCCACAGGAATAAGATGCTGCACATTTTCATTCTAATTAAGTAATGTTCTCCATTCCTCCATTTTTAATGGGGAGGGGAGATAGGGTGGAAGAGGGATGAAAACTCAAAAGATGTCATCAAACCCAAACACATTTCCATCTCCTCTTATCATCCTTAACTCACTTATTCCTTTGGAAGAAAGAGGGACCATAGATGTGAACTAGCTATTCAGTCTGTCCTATGATCTCTCTCATATGGCCCAGCACATGAACACTACTCATGCTGCTGGCCAGTTTGAGGACCTTTCATTTGCTAGTCACCTCAAATTATTGTTCTATGGTTTACGGCTGCTTTGTGGCTGAAAACTGATCACTGCTGACTAGGTTTTGGGTTAATGCCAGTTTAAGTAGAAGAGGTGTGTGGAATCTTGTAAACTGTACAGCTCAGTACAGCTGTTGCAGAGAGTCTTGCAAAAGAAACAAGATGTGCCGGTTAGGAAAACAAAACTTTTTGTGCTTAGATAATACTACTTACATCTCCTTCAAGGCTGAGCTTGCTTAAAATTTCATGGACAGTAGACATCTTGGAAGAATGCTGGAGAAAAAAGAAATAAAACAAACAGACTTGTAAACGTATTTACAACTCCATCAACGTGTTACACAGTCCCAAAAGGATGCAGCACTGAAAGTGACACAGTCCAATGATCCTGCTAATCCCAAACAAGAAAGCAGATTTAAGAGTTTCCAAGCCACACCACCAGTAATAATGCAACAGTGAGAAGTTTTAATTCCATTGTACTATAAAAATTTACCTTTGTGCCTTAAAAATGCATTTCTTCTGCATTCTAAATACTTAAACTTAGGAAGTGGAGAATCTCTACCTTAGAAACAGAATCAACTGAGCTTAAAACTCACCACCAGGCAAACTGTGCAGAAACATCATATCCTGGTCAAGCTCAAAGCCAAAATGCAGAAAAAAAGTAGCAGCATTTAAACCAGATACTTGATTCCTCGAGTACTCATAGAATACATTGGAACCATTTATATTAATGCAGACACTGTATAAATTCATAATGCTGTTTAATCCTGGAGAGAGGCCACAAATGCCTCTAACAGCATATGGGTTTGTAGCAGCTCCCCAGCAGTTAAGGATCACAAGACAAGCTACAAACACCAGTTAGTAACAAGGCTGTCAGATACTAGGTAACAAGGACTCTCTTAAAATGACAGCTCCAAAAGTAAAAGCCATTGAGGCAAGGTAATCAACATCGCCCATCATCAACAATCCAGGATGGACACGGCTTTGAGCAGCCTGGTCTAGTGGAAGGTGTCCCTACCTGTGGCAGGGCGCTCAAACTGGATCTTTAGGTCCTATCCAACCCAAACTATTCTGTGATTCTATGATCGTTGCTCCATTGCCAGAACCTGCATTACAACATCTCGCTAACATATAGGAAGAAAAACAGGGAAAACCCCAACTCTGAGACAGACTATATGCACTGCAGAAATGAACACTGATGCAATACACTTATGTTACAAGGCACCGCAGTTTTTCAGCTCCGATTTCTAGCCAGGGAAGTTTGGCAGAGCTGTGTTACTCTCTTATTGGAAGGGTCTCTTAACTAAGTAGGATTTTTTTTCCAAATAGAAAGTGGTAAGGCAGAGGCAATATTTAAGAGTCTTGATATATTCCCCAAACTCTACTCTCAAATTCCTCTACTGAAAGGGCAGACATTGCCACTTACATTCTCTTCTAGTCACCCAGGTTGGTACCTGGAACAAGTATTATTTCGCGCGTTGGAAGTTAAACTTGTTTCTCAAGAACTCCACAATCAAGCTGTGGAGAGCATTATCCAAAAGTGAAGTGTTGGCTTGATGAGAGGTAGGTAAGGAAAGACAGCAACACCTCAAGGCCACTGACATTGCGCTGATTGGTAACTGAGCCTGGAACCAAAACTGCACTGGTTTCACTGCTGTCACCAGCTCCCCCAGTCCAGCTCGCACATTCTGTGAGCCAACCCCCAGCAACTGCGCAGCCAGGCCTGGGCATGGCCTTGCAACTGGTTGTCAGATTCTTCTTTTATCCTCCATCAGTCTCTGCTCTGGTGGTGCTGGAGCTCTCCCAGGCAAGCAGTACAAGCCAACAAGGCACATTTCCCAGACAAACCAAACTCCTCTCCACCCCGTGCTCAGTCTGAAACCAAGAGCTCAGGGAACCAGCAAAAGAAATTCAAAATAGTTTCTTAATCATGGGGATCTGGTTAAAGCTACTGAACAAGTGTTTATTTTTTGTTATAGTTCCCACAAACATACTGTACCTGTAGAGAGAAAGCAGAGAAATCCTTACTTATAGCAGGTAAAACTAGTGTTATGAGAAATGTAGAAACACAATTAGATGGCTTTTGTTCTCTAACTGCTGTAATCATGCCTTTCCTTACTTAGGATACAGGAAGAAAACCTTTTATCTTCTGAAGCAACCTGGGTATAAGTTACAAAACTTTATTTCAAGGGAAAAATAAGATCCCAGGGAATCAGAAAAAATAAGACAAAGAATGAAAATCAGTCATGCATCAATTTATTTGAGATTAATCTTTTTTGGAGCAAAAATCCAACCCAGCCTTTTAAAGACTCGCTACAGAATTGTAACAGGCTGCCACCTGCTACTGGCACTATTAACCATGCTGGTTAGAGGGGGATGATGTATTACTGAGTCATGAAATCCTTAATGTTTACTCTTCATAAAATGAAGTACCTAACAATGAGACCTTTGTACTCTGACAGCATTATAACCAGTACAAAGATGAGCAACTCAAGTCCTTTAGCCTTGCTTGTCAGAAAGAACTGAAAAGCACCTGCGAAAACTGAAGCAAAGCAACTGCAGCATAATCTTTCACAAAACAATCACAGAACAGCTTTTTGCAACACTCGTGCTTCTAAATCAATTAAAAACAACATTGAATCAGGCTTGTTGGAACAAAAAACTTGAACAGAGTCCAGGAACAGAACTATCACACCCTCACTTGAGCTGGAACTGGGAGGTTCCTACCATCAGCACACAACAATGCTTAGAGCAACCAACCAGCCATCAGCAGCGAGCTGGCAAAAGTAAAAAATGGAAGGCTCTGCAAGAAGCTTTGCAGAGAAAGATCTTTACTGGGAGAACAAATACATCTCTTGTCACACCCTGCTTTGTAAGGCACTCATGTCTGAGAACACACTCTCACTGCTCTCTGAGGGACTGATTTTATCTGATGTAGTTTTGACAAGTTCTGGGAGGGTCTGAACATGTGAACAGAAAAATACTTGCACTAACTTGTTCTGCCTTAAACTGAAAAGGAATCAATCTATCTTCCAGGTATAAACTAATACTTCAACAGCCTAAGGCAAGTTTCTACAACCAGTTTTCCTCCTAAATCCACATGACGCAAACCTGAATCATAATGTTGCTCTACTAAAAGAAATAGCATCTGTTTTGAACTTGACTCCCACAGTAATTAATCACTGATTTGCAAACCTGTTGTTACACTGGGCCTAGCCTATATTCAGTACCTTATTTCCATAACTGTTTGGTGACAGAAAAAGCATGTGTTTAAAACCAGTCCCATATCTCAGTTCCCAGAGGCAGCTCCCATACATTAGAGCAGAAAACACCCATGTGAGCAATCTAAAAAGTGCCAGGTATGCACAAGCCATCACAGTGCTCAATAAGCAGAGTTAGCATTTTAAGCAGCACTTATTATATGTTCACAGACAGAGATTGAGCAATGGGTGTTCCCAGACATCTGAGCCAAGGAAACGGCATCCCCAGAATGAGAGAATGGAAACTCTTTCACTTGGAGCTGTTTATGTCAGGTCTCCAAAAACTAGGGTATGGTCCAACAGAGGAGAGGAGGAAGAGTGAGGAAGATGTGCATTATCTACTGTACATGAACTAAGGACTCAGAATCATTCACTTATATACAGTGCTAACCAACTGCACATACTGTGTCTCCCCAGATCACCTGGGACAAGGCTCAGCAGAACACTGAAAGCCACTACTTGGAGAAAACATCAGTTCTAAAGGAAAGGATTTCAAACCCCTTAGTACCACAAACATACTTTTAACTGTTCTCTTCCACAGACTCTGCTAATAGCCTGGCATGTTCCGTTCCAGGAAGATGCTATGCACATACAAAATGAAGGACTTTCATTTCTCCTTATTCAAGTTATTCTCACTTCTGGGTCTTTACAGGAAAATCACTTTATCGAGGCAAACCATTTGATACATTAGCTATGGAAACTATACTCACAAGGGCTACTTATGACAATTATCTCCACCAACAGAAATCAAGCACACCTATGGATGGATCACTCAAGGGCATGGAGGTTCCAAAAGATCCTTTCACTCTTGACCTGTATGTTGGATTCTGCACATCTCTGAACGGATATGACATTTGAACATGAACATAAGAACAACTAGCGTCAATCAGAATTAAAGCTGACATCTATATGAACACAACCCACTTCTGCATGACTACCTGAAATCATTTCACTTTTCTTCCAGTTAAAGTACACGGCCACATTCCTTTGTCCTGTCTCCTCTCCTCGCTCGAGGAGGGGGAAGTGGAGTCCCGGCTGACTCACCAGGCAGCGGCAATCTCAGCAGCCCCGCTCACAGACGCGGCAGGGCGGGACAGCCGCGCCCAGCCAAGCCTGGCTCTGCGACCAGGGAACCGCACAGGGCTCCCTGACACGCCGCGGGTGCGACCGAAGGCCAAACTCGGGGATCACTGCCTACCCGGAACACTGCGCAAGGGCTTCTCTTGTGCCCGTGCCAGCGGCCGCACCCAGGGAGGAGGGCAGTGGCCACAGCCCCAGGCCGAGCTCGGCGCACGGGGCCCGCAGCCGGGCGAGTCCTGCCTTCACCGCCCGGCGCGGAACAGTAGCGTCGCTTCGACGCTCCGGGCTGAAAAGTGAACGTACGCTGCCATCGTTAACTCATCTGAGCCTCCGTGCACCTCAGCGAGAAGAGAGAGTATGTGGCGAAGTCTGAGCGAGCTTGGGAGCGGCTCCGCTTCCCCTCAGCGCTGCCGCCACACCCGGGGTGCTGCGGGCACATGAAGCTTCCCGAGGGCAGCCTCGCCCTCAGAGCCGCCGTTCCGACGTGAAGCGCGGTAACTAACGGCGGCGCAGCGCCGGAGGAAGGGAGGGAAGAGAAGAGCGCGGGTCG